>NJDD01001212.1:582598-626911 GCA_002245505.1 Calephelis nemesis | reverse complement strand
AATGTAACATTTTTTTATTTTTAAGTGTAACAGTATTTATGGCCAGACTAAGTATAATAAATTAGCTGACCCAGCAAACTTCGTATCGCTTGACATTAACGCTTAGACAGTAGCGCAGTCTGTCGTATCTGAAGTGAAACATTCTAAAATCAACAACTACTTATTATTAAAAAAATAATTAAAAAAACATTTTCCAGTGGACCAAATTGTGAGTCTAAACCATTCTCGAATTCCCTAGAACACATACAAAAATTTTCATCGAGATCGGTCCAGTCGTCAAGAAGGAGTTCAGTGACATACACACTCACAGAAGAATTATATATATAAAGATATATAGATAGATTAATAAAAACCCTGTAACCCTATCGAATCTCGATTTCATGCAAATTAAAAATCGGAACAGATTTAGGTCATTTTACTTACACTTTCGGGTGTATTCTAAAATTCACCTCAATTAGTTTGGTTAGCTGATTTAAATAAAATTTAAGGAATTCTCCCTCACTTAAACAAAAGGACAGGTCAAGTTAATTAAAAAATAAAAAAAATAAAATGAAATTTCCATTTTTAATGTAACTTCCTCCAATGATTCATTAACATTTTTCAAGTACTCTAGAGACAAGAAATACATAAAATATAAAAGGCAAGTGTTTTTTTTACTTAATACAACATCGAAATTCAATTAGAGTGGTTCTTAAAAATACCATGAAAATGTTTCGGTAAGAACTCAATTGTCTTCAAATAAGCCACACGAAATGTATTTTTGTACTTAAAATTACTTCATTTGTAATTACAAAAGGTTTGCTCTCATTTATAAGTTCATATGGATGGTATCATATTGGCCTAAATCAAGTTTCACATGCTTAGGGGTGCTTTGCCTCACCTGTGTTGTCGGTCCAGTGTTGGACTTGAGTGCATGAGGTCCCGGGTTGGATTTCGGGGACGTGCAACAAAAATAAAATTTGGTTTTTCCAATTTTCTAATACAAAAAACGTTACTCGGGATTGGATATGTGTCCGGTTGGCGATAGGCTTACCACCTATGACATTATGGAACTTAGTCTTCAGCTAGTAGTGGGTTGTGTGGTTGCACCTCTGCCTACCTCTGCGGGATATTGGCGTAAAGATACTTTCTTTTCTTTTAGGGGTGCTTTTTCTGCATTAAATTTTAAACTGATTTCGTTTAATGAGAAACATTTTATTGATTGCAAAATTATATTTTGTAAGAATTATTTGATTTGTGGTCTATTGGTTTAGTATTTGACATTACTTGAAAACCACATTTTCCGGCAATGGATAAATGTCCGGTTTGCGTTAGTCATATCACATTATGGAACTTTATATATTTTTTAATAGGTAAGGTGGTAATTCCTATTCAAGAAATTATTGATAACTAATTAAATATTCCTGGACAAATTACACAAATTGAATCTAACCCCAAAGTAAACAAATTCTATGCCTGTGTTATGGGTGTTGGTCAACGATTCTAATACAGATAAATACTTAAGTAGATACAAGAATAATTTAAATAAACAACTAGATCAGGAAATGCAGACATCTAAATGTTCATAACACAAATGCCTGCCCCCGTTGGGAATCGAACCCGAGCCTCGGGGTTGGTTAGGCGTGAACGCTAGCCACTCGACCAACGAGGAGGTTGGCTAATCGAGGGTATTCTGGTTGCACCCCGCTTTTCTTTTCGGGTATTTATCGCATATATCATGATCTGGAAATTCAATGACGTCACGATTAATTAGAACAGTAGTACTAATCCAGACGAACAGCTGCACAGCACTCGACCAAATTAAATAATGTTTTATATTTTGTTTAGCTGGCCCGACGTAGTCTTTAATTAGCAGTGAATATTAAATTAAGCGGTATTGTAAACCCTCCCCTCTCTTTCTTTCTCTTTGTGCGTGTAAATTTGCGTCAGCGTGTGAGCATCATAACTTATAAACGAATGCACTGATTTATGTCGATTTTTGTTAGAAAGCTATCGATCGAGACAGTTCTAAAATAACACAAAAAATATCACAGCTACAAATCATCTGAGTCTCTTTAACTGAGAGCATTTTGAAATACTCTAAAAAATAAAAAAATATAGAGTGCATCAGATTAATTTGGGATTGGCACGGTACACAAACGATTAAAAGCAAAATGTCACAATTAGTTTTGTCTGTTTTCTGCAAACTTTTTGAAGCAACATTTTTGCTGACTGTATCAGAACACGGTAAAGTAATAAACAGTATTCTATCTTCATACGAACGGGCGAAAACGGGTTTATACCTACGTGTCTCGGTTTCGGATGCAACCGCTATGCCATCATTCCGCCGCAGTGAGGAACGGTCGATGTTTTAGTACCTATTACCGTTATTTTTCTGTAACCAATAGGTAAGTGTGCCATTTGTATTTTTTTTTTTTGGTTTGGGTTTGGCAAAGAACAGGTATATAATATATTGTGTTGTTTATGAGCTACGGTAGAGCGTTTAATGATGGATTTGTGAAATTTGGTAGTCAAAATTAAAGACAGAAAGAATTTTATTAAACACTTCCTTTCGTTTTTTATTTGTTTTTAAAAATAAAATATTTTAAATTTAGGAAGAGACCCATATAGGCAGATGTAATTATTATACTGAAGGAGCATAGCCCTATCGCGTGTTGACGCACCTTACGGCTGTAAGTATTTAATTCAAAAACAGAGCTGTGTTACAATACTGTTTATTATATTACCATGTAGAGGATGACTCCTGCCAGAGCCCTGTTAGTATTGATCTGAAAACATGTAAAGATTTTTTTTTTTGAAAATTTGCACTTTTACTAGTAGTTTAACTCGGTAAACTACTGTACATTACAAAACTGTGATTATTACATGATAAGAATTATATGAAACGAATAAATAAATGAGGATTTAACCAGAGTTAGAAGCTAACTCAAAGTATTATTTTAACTCAGGAATTTGCACGTAAAGATTGAATAGATCTAGGTCAGTGAATGATAAGATATCTTTACAAACACACCAACAAAATATAATTACGAGACGGTTTATGGAACAACGATTAGCTTTGGGATCAGTTAACGATTCGGAAAAATCGTTTGTCACTGTCCAGAAATAACAAATGAACCGATGACCCCTATTCGTTGTTCGATTTTGCCTGGCAATCATTTATATCAATGAGCTATAAGCAACTTCTATTACTAAGAAAATGATTGGATCGTATACGTATAAATTATTTATGAAGACAAATTATTATGAGTGAGAATGCGGACTTGAACCGCCTTATTGTTAACAGTGATCTGTTTTACAAAATCTTTAGGAATTTATTTCAGATTTTTTTTATGATATTGGAAGGCAAACAAACAGACGGATTTCCTGATGGTAAGAAATTCATGCCGCCTAGAGACACCAAAGGTGGTAGTTGTGCGTTGCCAACCTGGGGTCGGGATGTTAGGCCTCGAGCAAAAGTAAGTTTACCGGCTACCTTACCCTCCGAACCGGAACACGTCATGACGTTATGGCGGCAGGAATAGGTAAGGCGGTGGTACCAATCTGGGCGAGTCGCTGCTAAACTCTACCACCTAGTCAGAATTCACGGTGTTAGTTACGGTGAGCCTTTGCTCGACTTTTACGAGCTGCCTGGCAAGGAAGGCAGATAGATGGTCTATTCTACAAAGGAGCCCGGACCAACACGGGGAAACTACTACCTAGTCTAGTCAGATACTACCTAGTCTTTAAAAATGGTTTGTTTCTCGTATCTGTACTCGTATGTGTGGGCGTTTGAGTTTTTAGTAGTGTGTGTATTTTTAGTGCTAATAAAATAATTTAGTAAAGTGTCTTGTGATGAGCTGCGTATATTTGGGGTCTTTGGCTTCCGGTAAATCCAATTCATTCATAAGGCACTGTCACGAATAAATTGGACTTACTTTTGTCACATAATAATACGCATATATTCCCTCGTTGGAAAATTGCGAATTAAATAATTTTATATGGATTTAAATAATATTGTTTAAAGCGTTCAAGTGGGTTCTCCAGTTCTTATTTTGCGAGTGTCTGCTCATATAAATTAGTGTTATTATAAGAGCAGTAATTTTAAAATGTTGCACAAGAATTATTTATAACTAACAAACAAACATTCTAACTACTACTTTTAAACGAATATATTTTTGGATGTAAAGTAATAACCAATATGTCAGATTCACATGTCATGTAAAAATTTGTTTCGAGTTTATTTTTCAAAAGCGCGTATCACAAAGCGGTTAATTTCAAAAGAGCGATATAGGCAGTGACCGTCATTCACAAATTGGTTCCAAGCTGTAGGTGTGAAGAATATATTCATATCGCGCTCGGTTTTTGTGAAGTGAAAACTTCTTTAGCGGCGTTGCGCACTTTTTTTGGAATGGGTAAAAAGTTCTAAACTTGCTTGCTTCTTCTTCTTCTTCTTCTGGAGAGTAAACAGCCAGCGCGCCACCACCGCTTCCACCACCTACCACCTTTCCACTATTGTTCTTGTTGGTAATGACCTATTTAACCGTTGCTGGCTTCTGACCATCTGACTGGCAGGAAGGCAGATCACATATTTTTCTCAGCAGAAAAGACCAAAAACAGGACAAAACTAATATTTTAGTCTTTTCATATTTTATTGTCGTACGTTTTTTTTAAAACATGTTTGCATTTTTATTTACCAATATATTCATATTGTTCAAAGGTATTAACACAAAATAAGTATACCAAAAAAAGCTCGCTTAATCGTATTTGATACTGGAAACATTCATATGAACACATTATGTTCAATATTATAATACAATATCATGGATACGACAAGCAAATGTACTAAATAAATATCCAAATGGTATCTAGTATGTATTCAGTGAACAAACATAATCACGAAGAATAAACACGAGTTTTTTGGGATCTTACTAAACATATCAACGTCGGCCAAACATGTAACTGCGAGCAACATCCAATAGATATAGCATATGTAGGCAAAAAACGACGCAATGAAAAAACTTATTCTTAAATATGATACTACTAGTATTATAAAATATTTCATTGAAACTACCATTACTAGTATTATAAAGTTTTTTTTTCTAAATTATTCTAAATTTATTTAGGCTTTTGTTATTTACATAAACAAGCTGAATCCTGACGTTGTTCTGTCTTGTTAATGAGTTTTTTTCATATGAGCCTTTTCCTGATAATCAACACAACGAAGAAGAATAAGTAAACTTGGTACATACGTTCAGGTGTGTAATGATGATTAATACAAAACGGGAATTCGTTTATATGTATCTAAAGATTAAACATAACTTAATAATTTCAGCTCAGTAAATCTGTAAAAAATCAACTCCGATTTCAGTATCACATCGCAATTTGAATGTTTTTTTAAGCACTTGTCTCAAAATTCCTATATGGTTTTATATGAATCTGTACACGATCCGACTAGTGGTTTTTAAGACTTAATAATGCATATTTTTTATTTCTCTTGACGATATCGCGTCGACGCGTTTCATGAAAATAATTTCAGGACCACTTTGGATTCATGGGCTAACTTTCCAAAAAACTATACTATTCGTTATTGACCCAGTAATCGCGTAACATTAAAACAACTTTTAGATATAACAACAATAGCAACATTTGATTCAGGCCCACCTTGGATTTATGACCTGCCTTTCCATAAAACGATCACTAATATCTGTTCATTATTTACCAAGTAATCGCGTAACAAATATTCGGAAAAAACATACAATCCAACTGTTAACCTTCACTTTAGAGTCGGTTTAAATGGAACAATATTGTGCAAAAGCTACAAAGTAGACAGCTTTTACTTCATGTTTAATGCAAAAAAGGAAGATTAAGTGTTTGAAATTTTAATTTCAGGCTACTTGGCATTATAATATGCCAAAAGGTTTATTTGCCAGCTTGCTTGTTTAAAGTACTAATTTTATGAATAAAATGTATTTAGAGCCATCGGTTATTACCAGATTTAGAATGCTCTACAACATCTCTCCTTATATATACCGCCGCTGTTCCTGATCCAATACAAAACGTCCAGGAAATCCAAAACACGTGATCATTGATTCCGCAATAAGGTAGCAACGCACCATTAACATATGTGGTATCTGTAAGTGAAGATTTTCTGCTTATTCATCACTATGTAACGTTAGTTATTTGATTCTTTGAGCAAATAAAAATTATCAAAATCAACTCTGTGGTCCAGCGGTCTGGCGTCGCACTTGAATTCTTGAGGTCCCGGGTTCGATCGAAAAGAAAAATGTGTATTTTCACTTTTCTGTTAAGAATAACGTTGCCAAAGATTGGACATGTGCCCGTTTGGAAAAAGGCTTGCTACCTATCATACTGTGGGACTTAATGTCTTCGGCTAGGCGTGGGTGTCCTAGTTGTACCTCTGCCTATCTCTTTGAGGATATGAATGTGAAAATACCTTACCTTAAGATAATCAAAATGTTATAGTTAATCTAGCACGAATTTTTGATCAAACATAAACCATACCTTCAGTCCCTAGGAAATACATAATATATTAGTATTTCTTTGTAAGTTCTGATTGGAGATCCAATTTGTATTCATTTAGCGGTTGTTTTGTCGATAAAAATAAATAAAACAAATATATCGTTCTGAAACCTTTATTTAGACATAGAAACATTGTTTGGGTTCACGTTTGAGTTATCTAAATCCTATTTCACAGAATTGTACAATAGTTCAATATAAGTTTTAATTGTAAAGTAGTATGTAAGTGAGTATCTTCACGCCCACCTCATAGAAAAGGTAGGCAGAGGCACAACCAGGGCATCCTCGACTACCCGAAGACACCAAGTCCCACAATGTGGCAGGTAGCAATCCTATCGCCAACCGGGCATACATCCAATCCCGGGCAACGTTATTAGAAAAGATTGAATATTATGTACATTTTATAATTATTTTGTTTCCCGATCCGGGGCTCGAACCCGGGACTTTAAGTAGTCAACCAGGACCGCTAGTCCACAGAGGCGATACTTATAGGTAGTAAGTGAATATGGAAAATAATATACATAACGATTTTAGAGGATGCTGTAAGTTCCAGAAGTGCATAATTAAATTCGCCAAGTTAATCAGAAAATATCTATATCACCTTTTCATTTTGACATTACATTCTTTGTTACATTGCCTACGTTACCGCAAATTTCCTGAATTCCCTGAATTCCATGAATTGCCTGATGATAATAATATAATTGATGTTATTGATGCGTTTCCGATCTGATTAAGAGCCACATAACTTTTTAAATATAAAGTCGTTTTTCGGCTGTCTTACCTTCAAAATTAGAATGTAGCAATAGCGAGCTTGACATAATATAATGACAGAAAAGAGTAAGGCAAGTGACACAAAATCCTTAATTTTTCTATACTCTTTGTAGTTCCAATTTTGAAATTTTATCCCAGCAAGCTAATCAACCAAATAGTTATTACATATTTTCGTAAGGATTTGTTTTTAAAAATGATCACTGCATAGTACAAAATAAAGTCGCGTTCTCTGTCCCTAAAATCTTTCAAACTACGCAACGGATTATGATGATTTTTTAAATAGATAAAGTGTTTAAAGAGGAAGGTTTGTATATATATTTTATACCCGTGCGAAGCCAGGGTTAGCCGCTACATAATAAAATATATAAAAATAAACTATTTTGTAATTAAAGTAAGCTGGTAATCTGTGACCTGGAAAATGACATCTGCTACTGTATATTCTGTAACAAAAGTTTCGGGAGGAATTTTAATAAATGTAATATATGAACGAATCCCCGAATTATTACGTTTAAGTAAATTTAATATTCTTATATCAATTTACAGAGACACAATCACATTAAAGTCACAAATCAAACAGTCGTTCAATTCTTTCATTACATATCGAAGATAAATAAATCTATCTCTGATTCATTCGATGAATCAAGATTTACATTCTATTCGGCGAAATTTATGGTTGGTTCCATTCACTCTGCTTATTATATGGAAGCCGTATAACTCATTTATCCTTGTATTTTATATGCAGATGTTTGTGTTCATTTTTAACCGACTCCAAAAAGGAGGAGGTTCTTATTCCGACTGTATGTTTTTACTGCGTCATTAGCCAACCAACTTTGATTTTCTTTTTATGATATTGGAAGGCAAACAAGCAGACAGATTTCCTGATGGGTAGAAATTCACGCCACCTAGAGGCACAAAAGGTGGTAATTTGCGTTGCCAAATTGAAGCCGGGATGTCAGGCCTCGATCAAAAGTAAGTTTACCGGCTACTTTATACTCCAAACCGGATCAACACGGGGAAACTTTTTTGACTTGATTTTGTAATTTTATTGAATTGTTGAACAGTCGTTAAACGATTCTTTTTTGATCTGATAAATACTAGTGATAAATACTAGTGGTACTAGTGGTAAATGATTAATTATTTGCAGAATTAGGGTAATTTCATGATGGTACATGCAATGTAAAAGTGCCAACATATATTTACCAAAACATTATCTGCAAACATCGAATATTCTAAAACGTAGGTAAACAATAATTATTATATACATTTTAAGTTATTATTATTGAATTTCTGTTATGTATTTATTTTATTTTAAAATAGTCATCTATATTGCATATACAATTTTATATCATTAACAAGGTAGATTACTAAGCCTAGGTAATGAACGTTTAATAGAAACCTTATAAAGTTTCTCCATGTCGAATGTAGATACCATATCTACTACACTATACTACAAATATAATAAATCAATAACTCTCATATTATATATCAGTATCATAACCCATAAGTAATGTAACTAAGAACCATCCCGATCTCGTCAGCTTTATAGAATATCAACATCAATTGGTCCATTTGTTCCAAAGTTAAGATGCCACAGACAGACACTCGACACACGCAAGCAAAAACACACATACACACACACTCACACACACGCCACAGTCACACAAACACTACAGACTTATAACAAGCAAAAAAATGAGGATTTAAAAATAACTACTGAAATTAAAATGAAATGAAGATTACTTTATAAATGAACTCCATTAATAAGCAAGATTATTTTAATATCTAGTGGAAATACTTACACGTAGCTAAATTAAGAAAATAAATTAAGCTTTTTACGTTATTTATATTCATGATGCCCAGTATACAACAACTAGACGGTAGACAGAATTTATATTAAAAAACTCTCATTCTTCTTAATATTAAACAAACAATAATAAATAAAAGTAAAGATAGAAATTCTAAAACCGGCAACGAAGCTCGAGCAACACTTAAAAGGCATCTCCCGCGCAATAAATGTGACATCTGATTGCTTACATACGGTGTCTTCCAACAATGGAGCATCTACCCTACTCTGCTATTTATAAATGAACCACACATACTTAAATGTGTAGAGATCACATCTTATTACTCATGTGTAGAGATGCTTTTAATATTGAGTCGATAGACAGCATTTCCTTGGTGTACTTTTTACACTAACTGCTATAATAGAGTTTTGTTAAGTGAAGGTTCTTTATAGACGTATAAAAGAATTCCCGTATATTATATATAATCTCTGTTAAGTTCATTGACCTCCAGTTGCTCTCCACAAAAACCCACTGTATGCTATTACCGAATATCATACTGCGTTCCTCGTGATTTTTGTTTCGCTGGCCTGTAAAATCAATCCAACTCGTAATTTACATTAAAACCTATATACTGATATGCTATACGACAAATAATGTCATACAAAAGTTGAACTTCTTTCATATATATTTTATTTTTTGGCACATTGAAGCGAAATTGTTATGCCCTACATCCAGTTCAAAAGAAGTTGTAAATTTCGTTTAAAAAAGTTTCTATAGTACGCATTTTATATGGATTTGATTGCATACAAACGATTGATTAAAAACAGGTAAAGTAACGATCGGAAACTAGTCAACAAATGTAACATCACAAAGGAAACTTGATTAATATCGGTGTATTTGTTTAGTACACGCAACCACGAGGGTTGTGGTCGGGCTTACTGTACTCGGCGCATCAATATCGAATCTCATAGACCGGGAGGACACCCTCAGTACACCAACTTCATCGAGTATAAACATCATATAATTAACGTAAGAAAAACAAAATAATGTGTTTTAATGGAGTGGGATCACTTTACTTACATCTTATTTATTTCTAAAAATATGATCAATTATAATTTAAGCGCAGTAAAACTATACTATTTTATTATAACGTCGAATAAGTACATTAAACATAGTATTTTCCTTAATATGTCGGAAGTACGCTTTTTCAAATAAAATAAGAGTTTCTTAAATTGCTTTACAAATAACTAAGAAATCAATCAAAATACGTAAAAAATATAGGAGTCAAACATGTAACTTCCTCTTTCTTTTCAAGTCAGACAAAAAACAGCACGAAGCATCACATTACTTATACAATAATCAATACATTAGTATCAGAAAAATGTATCTATTTAAAACTGTTAAATGATTTTATCCAACCTATTCTTCAACTGTGGTCTGTCTTTTTTAGTATAAACAGTGTTTGGTACTTCTTATCTTTAGTATACTTCTTTTGTTTATTTGCAATTATAATCTTTACATTTTTATGACTATCATGCCTGCCTCATCATGCTTTAAATGTCAGTAATTGTTATCATTTTCCATCAAGTATTTTATCAAGCTGGTACTCGACAAAATAGATCTACAAGTGGTGCCTCCTTATTCTATGTAGTCATTTTGTGTGCATTACTGAGAAACGTCAATATTGCGAGTATTTCCTCGTTCATTTATTATTATCTATATCTGTAAGGATGTATAGCAACAGCTGTAAGCTATTTAAGGCCACTTGCATAATCACCGGTACCACAAGGTAGAATAGACCATCTATCTACCTCTCTGCCAGGCAGCTCGCAAGAGTGCCAGCACAAGTTAAATAGGTAATTACTTACAAGACCACTGGTGGTAGACTGCTATGTTATTAACTTATCCGGGTAAGAATCCTCCGTCTTACCTATTCCTGCCGCCAGAATAACTCTGTCACGTTTTGCTATGGAAGGTAGGCTAGTTAGACTTGTGCAATTAGCTTAACATACCGGCCACAAACAGTGACGCAACTATATCAACCAGAGTGCCTATAGGTATTTTTATTTCAGCACTTGCCCTGTGCTTGGGCTAAATTTCTATAAATCTTAAAGAAAGAAAGCCCGCGTCAACGGGTAAAAAAGGAATTAATAAATTTGCCACGGGAATTTAATTATTTTACATTTGTAGACAAAATGACACTAACCATAGAAATAAAGAAATATTGTGAATATAGTTGTCAATTCTCACGCAAACATACGTAGATGTCCTTACTTTTACTTTGTTGGTACCTTTTTTTGAAAAACTAACTGCCTTATTCATAAAAAATAGTTAAGTAACCTCCTAAGCATTGTTTAACTAATCATTTGATTAAGCCTTAAGCATTGCTTAAAAATTTGTTATTCATAAAGTTCATTTTGACATTGCTTAGTTAAATACTGTTTAACTTGGTAGGTTTTGGTAGAAATGTGGCTGTATGCGTATTTCTTTTGCGAAAAGTGGATTAAACAATTGTCAACATCGTTGTTTCTGAATACGGTGTCAGACATCTATAACCTCTTGCTAAAGAGTATTTATATTTCTACAATAAAATACTCGTACATATTGTACTACAATAAAATTAAATTTATTAGAAAAGAAAGAAAAAGAAAACTTTCTTTCTTTTTTCTTTTTCTTTACATTTATTAGAGTAAACAAAGTTGATGCAACATAGACAAAAAACGTTTAAACTGATAAACTGCATTTTAAAAATAATGTTTTTAATGCATCTACATTATGTTACTAAGCTAAATATAAAAATGATGTCATTTCTGTAATATTTTCCCCCGTGTTGGCTCGAGTTCCTTTGCAGAAAGTAGAATAGACCATCTACCATCTAACAGGAGTTAAACAGCGCGTAGAAATCGAGCATAGGCTTACCGTCACTAGCACCGTGACAACTTACTAGGAGGTGAATTTCGCAGCGATTCAACGGGATCGGTACCACCGCCTTACATATTCCTGCCGCCATAACGTCGGCGCTTGCTGTTGTATTGTTCCGGTTCGTAGAGTAAAGTAGCCGGTAAACTTACTTTTGCTCGGGGCTTGACATCCCAGCCTCAGGTTGGAATCTCACCATTGACACCTTTGGTGAAATTCGGCGTGACGGCGTGAAATTCTCACAATCAGAAAATCTGTCTACTTTTATGCTTCCAATATCATAACAAAATGCTCTGGAAAACTATTCGATTTTTCGTAGGAGTCATTGGCCATCTCCATAATAAAACATGTTATTACAGTCCTATATTGTTCCAAAATCCAACATATCCCATCCAATTTTGTCCACACTTCAACGAAATCAAAATATTTCAATGCGTGTATTATAAAAAAATCATAAGAATACACAAATAAGCCATATTAAATGGCTAGTTGTTGCATTTTGTCAATGCACATAAAATCAGCTGTTTGAAATTTAGTCAGCCATTTTGTTGATTAAAATTTTAAACAAGGGTCCGAGGTTGCTTAAAGTGACAGCTATTTAAGAGTATATTTAAACAAATGATTAACTCTAAATAGCGTTTATGAATAAGAATTTTTTTAAGCATTGCTTAAATTGGTGATTAAAAGTTAAACAACGTTTATGAATAAGCCTGTAAAATGTTATCTATAGCTAACTTCATCATGTCGGTTTTTCGTGACGGTATTACGTGCGCGCGCATCGTAAAAATTTACCCTCATCATTTTTTCCTAACGCGCCAAAAGAAGTATAACTTCAAAAATACTATCGTCTCCAAACCTAGTCTACTTAGAAAAAAAAAACAGCGATCACTATACTTACACGAGAGGTCTGAGATCTCTTATACAGACTAGCAATACACCGTTTGTATTTTACGTTTGTGTTTCTTACTACCAGGAAATCTTGGTTCTTTCGCAGCGACTCAACTGGATTGGTAACACCGCCTTACCTGTTTCTATCGCTGTAACGTCAACGCTTATCGCAGACGTGTTCTGATTTAGAGGATAAGGTAGCCGGTAAACTTACTTTTGCTAGATGCCTAACATCCCGGATTCAGGTTTGCAACGCACCATTACCACCTATGGTGTCGCTAGGCAGCGTGAATTTCTTACTATCATCCGAAAAAAAATCCAAATCCGTCTGCTTCTTTTTTTTTCAATATCATGAAAAAAAACTGCTAGCTGGTTTACCGTCTGATAAATTATTAGTTTTTTCAAGAATAAATACAATATTCTGACATAGTTTGATATTACGTTGACACCTACTATTGTTAAACTAAGCCTACTGACCTGCTTCTACGTGATCCAAGTGTTGCTCGATTGCACTTCTGATATCACAGGATCGAGTGATTTTGATACAAATGAACGACATTATTACAAACATTTTATTAAACCAGGGCCGGACTTTGTACAAGCAAATGAGACGCAATGTTATTTCAATACTGATGTCAAAGACCTGATGATATCACAGGATCGAGTAATTTAAATACAAATCAACGACAATATTACAAACATTTTAATAAACCAGGGCCTGACCCTGTACAAGCAAATTATATGCAATATTATTTCAATACTAGTGTCAAAGAATTGTTGATATTTGTGCCGAGTATATGCTTTTAAATATATTTAATATAAATTGGAGATATTCTGGACATGTCGATGGTATTTATGGAACATATGGATTAATATTAAATCAATACAGCAAACCTAGCCAGGGCAGGACTACATTAACTCGCAGTAGTTTTTGACAGGAATATCCATTAATCCTGTAAACTTTCTGTCTGATTGATTGATGTCTTTAATACACTAGTACGCTAACTAAATAGCCTCCTAGCTAGCCTAGATATTTGTAGCTAGATTTGTATCGATTTGAAGCGCTCTTCTAGAGTGTCTTCTTTAACAGTTTTTTTATGATAATGGAAAGCAAACAAGCAGACGGATTTTTTATATTTGATATTTTCCATCGTCGGCGCTTGGTAAAACTTCCAAATATTCATATTTTAAATGAAGAAACACTTGTTCTGTTTTACGTATCACTTATATTTTATTATTTTATAAATAGCCTACCGGTTTCGCTTTTTACAGCATCATCAGGGCTAGAACTTAAATTACTGAACAATATTCTTGAATAATAAACCTAAATTCATTTCATAGTGGGTAGATATAAAAAACTTAAATGCGTTATACAATAGGGTTGCAAGCTATTGATTTTTTCCCCACTGAATCGGGAAATTAATCCAATTTGAGAAAACAATAATAAATAACATGTTAGTTACCTCAATTTCATTAATTAATTACTAAATTTAATTTGCTATTTATACATATGTAAAACTTAATTATTTATGCTTAAGTCAGTTGAATAAAAGAAAAATAAAATAAAAAATAATAAATGTCCATGTCAAAATTAAAAAAGTAATATTAAATTAAATGTAAAATGTCAGACCAAAAAAATAAAAAATAAGTAATTAATTCTTAAAAGTAAAATTATTTAAATTAAAACTATATAATTACCTACGAAAAATATCCAACATGAAAATACATTAAAATAAATATTAAAGGATATGTCAATACAAAATAAGCAGTAAGCAGTCAATAAAGCAACAGTTGTACAATTACACTAGTACAGTTGTACAATTTGCTCCCTTTAACATTTTTTTCCACAGACTCTTTCTACACTCTTGCTCTAGCTATTAGCGCCAATATGACGGAAATCAAATAGGTACAAAGCAGAAATGACAAACATCAGTCTAGCGTAATAGTTTAATAAATGACACTGATCTGATTCGTCAACTTCTAACATTAGCATCAAAAAGTATGCAGTACTTTTGACCTTTTTAGCATATAACCTACTAATAACTCAATCATACAACTGGATCAAGTTTAAACCACCCACTCATTGAACAATATTTGAGGTTTCTCTGATCTCCAAAGCGTTTCCTGCAATTGCAAACACTGAGATATGATATCAAAGCTATTTTTTCCGTACACAAAAAAGTTACAGCTTTTATCCGTCGTTTAAAGATATCTTTTCAATATTCATGAGTCAAACGTTGTGTTTTAGGCTAGTCTTGTGTACCCACGTTGTACTACAGCCTACCACTTCAGGGATAAGGGTGTGAAGATACTTTATTTCCTTAAAAGTACGTTTGAATCTTAATATATGTGAATTATGTGTCACGTTGTTTATCCGCGATGGACTCCTAAACTACTTAACCGACTTCAATCGAATTTGAACACCGTTTGCAGTTTGATCTAACTTGAAAGATAGGATAGCTTACATTTCAATTTATGATCAAAAAATTACTATCCAAGCGAAGCCAGAACGGGCCCCTACTTACAATATAGTTTCCAACATGATTCAGGGCAAAAAAATGCAGACGCATTTCCCCGTACTCAGAGAAATGCTTCATTTGTAGACAACCATGATGTTAGCTTATCAGCTACCATACCTTTTAAACGGAATGTACCAATGTCAAGAATTGATTTTGCAATGTCAAAATAGGAATTAAATGAAGTCAATCGCTTTATCATTTTCTTTTGCAAATTTGATCAGAGTACCGTTAATCGTAATAAGCTCCAATGGTTTACTGTTTCTCAGCGTCGCTAGCTTAGGATTTTATGCTTATTAATGTGTTCTATCCTCTTTGATCCCATGTACCCCACATACCTTAAATCTTAGTTAACTTTTTTTTCTGCAATTCACAATTTAAGTTTGCGATCATCATCATCTCGAACTCTGTCTATCCCTCTACGTCGTTCAAATTTTATATCTAATTATTTATGGAATAAGCTTCCATAAATAATTAGATATAAAAGGGTGAGTAATAAAATTGTACTCGTATTTGAAAAGAAAACTTATGAATATATTTTTGAAAATTGCATTTAATGATTTACTAAGTCAGCTTAATAGCTACCTTACCCTGCGAACCGGAATACGTCAACGACAAGAACTGATGTTACGGCGACAGGAATAGGTAAGGCGGTGGAATCAAACCAGGCGAGTGGCTGCGAAACTCTACCATCTAGTTAAATGTCAGCGTATTAGTGAGGGAAAGCCTATGCTTGCCTTTTACAAGCTGATTGGCAGGAAAGATTATGGTCTATTCTCCAAAGAAGCCCGGACCAACACGAGGAAGTATGAAATATTATCAATGAAATTCAAATTGTCATTTTTGTCAGACATATTGTCCTTTGTGTTTGTGAATTAAGTTGTGTCTACATATTTGATGTCTGTCAGCCTAAACGTTGACTGGGAGAAAATGCATTAAGTTCACCTTTTGTGCTCAAACGTTTATTTGTGAACAATTAAGTTTAAATAAAATAAAAAAAATCGATAAGTAAAATGGTTGTATCGCTCTAAAGAGTTCCTAACAAGATTCTACTTGTACGTGAGCATGACTTCACCCCTTACGAGAAGCTTAGTTTATGCTAACTCTCTAAAGAGAACTCCAAGACTTGGCCCATATTCTTTAAAGACGCTCGGGACAAACATGGGGATATTTGCACATAGTTAAATATTTACATCGCTGACACCTTCACTTGAGATATCGAAGCCACTGACCTGATTTACGTGACCCAAGTGTTGCTCGATCCCACTTCTGATATCGAGGATCGAGAGATTTCAATATGCAACAGCAATATTAATTTGTGATAAAAGTAAATATTACTCTTTGGAAGCACTATGTGATGAAATATATTTAATGATATTATAATATTAATTATTGGAAAATGTCGGGTTATTATTTTATGGTTGGATAGTGTACAACAACTTATGAAACTGTTGAGATAGGACACCTTTTAACCTCTAAAAATGATTATCATCTTTAAATACACTAGAGGAAGAAATTTATGCAGCAACTAGCCCAGTTAAAGGTTTAGGCACCTTAGGCACCTGTTCCTGACACCATAATGATCCGGCCTGAAGGGTAGGTTAGCCTTAGGATTCCGATCTGGTGGTAGTTTAAAAAAATGTCGACGCGCACAAATACCACTTGTATGGTTCAAGTAAATAAAGATTATTCTGATTCTGATTGTTAATATTCTGGCCTAAGGACAGCGATGCACCTGGAACGTCTGTGGTATCTATAAACCACGGCTACTTACACCTCTCACATAAAAAAATCTAGTATGTATTTTAGTATTTCTGTGTATAAATATCGATGACTAATATTAATAATACAAGCATAATAATTGTTTGGTATGTTATACTAACCTTTTCGGCGAGCTTTATACAAAAAACTAGAAAAAATATTTTTGTTAATTTCCTTGAACTCAAATGGGGAAAAAAAATCATGTGTCTGTCTCCTAGTTCTGAGCCACCTCGAAATGATTTCAGTCGAAATGATTCACCAGCTCTTAAGTTATAAGTAGTGTAACTAATACGACTTTCTTCTGTATAATCTTAATATTTATAAATCTCGTGTCACAATGTTTGTCCTCAATGGACTCCTAAATCACTTAACCGATTATAATAAAATACGCACACCATGTGCAGTTCGATCCAACTTGAGAGATAGGATATCTTATATCTCAATTTATGGTAAAAAAATTACCATCCGAGCGAAGCCGGAAAGGGCAGCTAGTATGTATATAGATTTGTAATTTATGTAGGGGTTTTCATTACTTATTTATTCATTGTCACCTTCCTATTTCTTTGTATACACCCCATTTCATTATTTTTTAAATAAAGTTTGGTAGACTAGTATAGAATGGACTGTAGCTGCATTAAGTCCAACTTTGTGCACTGTTGTGCATAAATTCTAAATAAACAAATAAATTATACCTTAACACTTTCGTGTTATACTTCCGAATTTTGTGCACAAATTTAATGTTTTTAGAAGACCCATAATAGAAATTCAAGTGCGTTTTTGCAGTTTTCCTGCCCTTAAATTGTAGTACAACTTGAAACTGAACGTATACATATTTTAAAATCTGTACTCAGTAATATTACACAGTTTTACTGCCCTTAAATTGTAGTACATCATGAAAACTAAACATATACATTTAAAATCTGTACTCAGTAATGTTACACAGTTTTACTGCCCTTAAATTATAGTACAACATGAAAACTAAACATATACATTTAAAATCTGTACTCAGTAATGTTACACAGTTTTACTGCCCTTAAATTGTAGTACAACATGAAAACTAAACATATACATTTAAAATCTGTACTCAGTAATATTACACAGTTTTACAGCCCTTAAATTGTAGTACATCATGGAAACTAAACTTAAACATTTAAAATCTGTACTCAGTAATGTTACACAGTTTTACTGCCCTTAAATTGTAGTACAACATGAAAACTAAACATATACATTTAAAATCTGTACTAAGTAATGTTATACAGTGTTAGTAGCTAAATATTCAATAACGGCTGCTTGCGTTTCAACTGTTTCGTTATGGGCTGTATATTGTTTATGGCCTGGCATTTTACTGGCCACATAAAATATGTGATATTGCTTCGACTGCAAATGCCTTGCAAACTTGTGACATATATTCACAGTCTGTTTATTTTGGTCATGTGCCATAGCTTAATGTTTTACATTTTTGCGAATACTGTGAAGAGATTCATGTATTATTCATACAAAGTTAATGCATCGTTGCATTTATTGAGAACTTTCTTTTTTATTCAAGTTACAGTAGGGTTATGGGGATGTAAAGGTTTAATTATTTTTTATTTGTAATCTATACTAATACAATAAATGCGAATGTGCGTTTTATGTTGGTCGAGTGGCTAGCGTACACGCCTAACTATGTCCACCACACGCGAGGCTCGAGTCGATTCCCGAAGGGGGCAGGCATTTGTGTGATTAACATTTAGATGTCTGCATTTCCGGGTCTGTGTGTTTATTATTTAAGTATTTCTATGTATTAGAATCGTTGACTAACACCCATAACACAAACATATAGTTTGATTACTTTGTGGTTAGATTCAATTTGTGTAACGTGTCCAGGAATATTCATTACTCATTCATTCATTATTCATTCATTTATTCATTCATTATTTTTTACGTGTTATAACGGTTTCACTAATTTAAAGGCTTAAGTATTAAAACATATTTTTTGTGAAAGGACAGTGAACAAGCCTTCGCCTTTCTAGATAGTAAGAGATTAGCTTGGCATATAGATATTATAGATACGTCCCTATTCTGTGTCCAGTATGTTACGATTCTTGTGCAAGTTTACCCTACTCTCCGGTCCAGAATATGGCATTATGGATACATGAGTACCTAAGTATAGCAGTGGATCTAACAGTTGATACACAGGACACTTCTATAAACTTAGCGTAATTTTTTTATAAAAAACTGGCGTACGGGCTGTCTAATGTTAAAAAGTCATCACTGACCATGGAAATTTGCAATACAAAAAGTTAGATGCCGATGCGTTTGTGGCTTCTCAATTTTTTTTGTCTGGATATCACAACTGGATATAATATGATGTAGTAATAAATTATTTAATACTAACTGTTTACCCACAACTTAGCTTAGAATAGTAAAGTCCACCTTACATAACTTCAACGTATCAGCTCACCCCTCTTTGGGGGTTGGGTTTTGAATAACACAATGGTGTCTATTTAGACTTTGATTTGAAAAAATCAAGTGGACGCTTAGAACGGTTAGCACACTTTCAACGAATAATAAAAGTAATGAAAAAAAAAACAGAGTGCACTCTGGGAGTGTCTGCAAAAGTGGAAACTTGAATATTAACGTTGTGCATTTTTGATATTTTGGAATGGTTAGGGAATAATTTTGCACGAATTCCTTTAATTATCAGTATGAAAGTACTGTCATTTTTGTGATAGAATATAATTTTCATTTTTTGCGCTATCATACACAAACATGACAACACGAATTTTCGATCAGGTCACTTGACCTGACGCGAGTTTAGAAGTTTTTACCCATTTCAAAAAAAGTGCGCAACGCCGCTAAAGAAGTTTTCACTTCAAAAATAGCATTGAAATAAATGTACCTTGAAAAATAACAGATGCTATTTTTTTGCAATATCTCCATGATAACAAATAACTATAAAACAAAAGGCAGGCAAATTCAGTAAACTCGCGGAAAACAATTATTAATATATAATTCAAAGAGGAATTATTTAAATAAATCAAAGCTGTGTGCGATACAGATAGTTGGATGTGACAGTACATAAATTAATGAAATCAGATTTATCTAGATGTCGACGCTGGTGCTGTCTCGTACGGATGATGAATGCTCCCAGAGCAGGGAGTTTCATTTCCCAAAAATACCACAGCTACAAATCATCTGAATCTTTTTAACTGAGTGCATTTCGGGGATTCTATAAAAATAACGATAATGCAGAATGCATCAGACTAATCAAATATTTTGACATGAGTACGGAAAAAACGATTAAAAGCTTAAAAATGTTCTGTCATAACTGTGGGGTTTGACCACATTTTTTTACTGAGAGAATAGCGAACAAGTACAGGAATCTTCTGATGGTAAGAGACAACCGTTTCCGATAAACAATATACCCAGATGACATGGTTGCTGTCCTATGACCGGGATGCTGGGACAATTGTGCAAGTTTAAAGACAACCTTATCATCCATACCTACCATACAGAGTCATAGCGGCAGAAATAAGTAAGGCGGTGGATCTTTGCTTGGGCCAGTTGCTGCACAGCACTTTCCCACCAGTGGCCTTTTTGGTAGAGGCAGACAGTTTATTCCACTACGGGACCAAGACAAACACGAGCTGTACCACTAATATGTACTACACGTACTACATACCACTACGTACTTAAATCCTACTAGTATTATAAATGCAAAAGTTTAGATGTTTGTTTGTTTGTTTGTTTGTTTGTTACCACTTTACGCAAAAACTGTTAAATCGATTTACATGAAATTTGTCACACATATAGAGGGTAACTTGGATTAACAAGTAGGATAGTTTTATCGTAAAAAATGTTCCTGTGGGATTATTAACCACGCGGGAAACACAACTGGTAACAGCTAGTCTTTAATAGTTTTAACAATAAAAGTAAACCCAACTTCAACTGCCCGGATATTTAACCAGAAACACCAAATACTTTACAAAATGTTTAACAATAGGCAAACACAATATCTGACAGTCAATCAAGCATATTTACTAAGTGATACGCTGATTTATTGACGCGAATATAAACACATTAGCCGAGTCGTTTGATGTTAAAGGTGGTAGTCTTCACATAACTGGGAACAAACAAACATACACAGAAATAGTCGACGAAATTGAAAGCAGTCTTTGTTGATTAATTGGTGAGTGATTCTTGGCTGAAATCAAAGGAATTGTAATGGAAATAAGGAAGAAAAGGGGCTGATCGATACAAAGATGTTGATATTGTAAAATTAGATGGAAAAGTGATCTCCTCTGTGGCCTAGTGGGTGTTTGTATCGACTACATGTGGTCCAAGTTTTGATTTCTGAGTTGGGTAACTCATTATTTTATTTTTAATTCTTATAATATTATGAATCGAAAATTTGTATGTTTGTTTGTTTATTATTACTTCATGCAACCGCTGCTTGAAACAATGACAATAAAACTTGGCACACATATAATGAGTAACTTGTATTAACACATAGAATAGTTTTTACCCGAAAAACGTTCTAGTAAGTCTATTAACCACGCGGGCAACGCCGCGGGCAACATTACAACATTACAACGGGTACATTAAAATTTGGCACACACATAGAGAGTATGTGTGTGCCGAACTTTAATGAACATCGATACAGCATTTTTTGCGTGAAGGGGTAACAAACAAACATATAAATCTTTGCATTTATGATATTGATAGGATGGGATTATCTAAAAAATGAAATAACGACGAAAAAATTCGAAACTACTTAAAAGATATTTCCAATTTTTATCACCTTGTCTTTGATTTTCAGCGCATTGGTTTTTAATATGATATTTTAGAACTTTATTTTAGAATTAACTTGCTTGCTCTACTTTTGATTGAAGCTTCGAGTTTTGCAATGTTAGCTTCATATTGAAAAGTTTTACGGGTTTGAGACCTTTGCAGAGTCTTTGATGTATTTACTTTGACCTCGTAAAAAGTAACCTTCATATTCCTTACAAAATTTGTAAGACGTGCAGTAAATATGTTGTTTATAAAAGCTAAATATTGGTACAGTTGCGTATGGATTGTGCGTGGGTATGTTTGTGTATATGTTGTTGTGGCATCGTAACTCCTAATCGAATAGAGCAATATCGATGCGGATTTGTTTGTAAACTGACGTGATCGATATGATTGATTTTAACGCTTTTAATTGATTAAACATGTTTGAGTTAATTATTATAGATCTATCATCTAATATTTTATTTGATTTTTCCGATCAAACTAAATAGAAAAAAATATGTGATTTTTCTTTATTTCTTAGAATGGTATGATATCTACTATAATCTTTCTATAAATATCACTACTTGCATTTTTTATTGAATCAGGCGTTACTTTGCGGAAATCCATTATAACAGATGTAAAATAAATCTTTATTTTGCTAATTCCTAATAAGCAGTGTAACTGTTGTGGCAAATAATCCTCCAAATGACACAAAAGTTGACAAGCCTAACTGACGTTCCCACCACCTCCCTCCGCTACCAGAACACGAACATAGGAAGAGCTCGGGAAACAATATAAATTGTCACGTTCTTTGCATGTGACAACCCTACCTAAAGTTCCCACCTCCCACCTCCGCGTCCAGATCATAAATAGAGTCCGAACTCGGAAAACAAAACCATTTGACGGTAAACCTATGCTCGCCTTTTACGAACTGTCTGGCAGTCAAGCAATGGTCTATTCTGCAAAAAAGCCCAGGCCAGCACATGGATATTAATGAATAAATTTTATTCACATTAAAATTAAATGTCGTAATTTGGTGTCCTTTCCTAGCGTACAAAACGATAAGTGTCGGCTCAATAATGGTGCTACTCGAGTGCGGAGGCAATAATGGTCCTACTAGCAGAGCCGTAACCATTGTTACGTGTTCGGGCTGCTAAATGTTGATCGTTTAACTTTGAAGTGGATCTACCAGCCATATTGGAGGTGCTTTGGTTAAAATTATGCGGGGATTAGATACAAAATGATTTAAATGTTTAGAAAAAGAAATAAACAAGTGGATTTTCTGATTTTAAACCGAAGAAGTTAATGGAGCGATCAGTGGTTAGGATGTTAGGTATTTACGTGAGATACTTTACGTACCATTCTACAACGGCAACACGACAGTAATGAGCACAAGTTTTATGAAGGCAAGAACATTATCGCGAAAGATATATTTTTTTTAAATGACTAACGTGTTGCTAAGATCGCGGTTTTTACAACTTCACTCGGCTTATGCCCGGTTCCTATAATCAACGAATCGTAATCCGTCAGCTAAACCATTCATAGTTTGTTCAAAAGTAACGGAGCGTTACCGATATTTTCAAAAAATGTTTAGAATCAAGAGTCGGAAACGAGCAACCGTTGTTAGTAATCTTACTAAGCGTACAAAACACTAACATCCGTAACCAAAACGACTCGTTTTTTGAATATAGAAACCGGGCATTAGTGGATAAACAGAGATCTCAGCCCTGTATAAGTTAAGAAAAAACAATTCTTGCTTCTTGCAAATTTCTTGGTTCATCAGCAGTTTACTATATTTTTGAAACAGTCCCCGTAAGGGACAAATGAGGCCAGATCGGATTGTATAAAAAAGTAAAGTATTTTCACGCCTAGTTTCGCGAAGAACTAGAGGTAGACAGAGACACTACCAAGGCGTCCATAACGTCCGAATATGATATCGTGAAGATACTTACTTTTTAACTTATCTTACGTTCTTGTTAAACCAGGTGCATTTTATTAAATTCAAACGCTGCTCTACATTAAACTCCAACTTTAATGAGAACCACAAAAGCCTATACTTTTATCTGAATTTTCCTTCCAATTCATTGCCAATTCGCGGTCGCGGAATACCCATTAATTCCAAACTCACTGTGCAAGTTAAACCACAATTGCAATTGAATCCCGCTTTATTACTGAGGTCTAGTGAGTTTGACGCTGCTCATCCATCTCCAACGTCTGAAAATAAACTTCTGTTTTGGAATGAAGGATCGGTGAAGCTGGCTTTAGACTTCAACTGTTGATACATGTGATTCCATTTATAAGTTCGAAATTTATAATTTATCAATATTAGTTAATTTGCCACTTTCTGGGCAGGCTAAGGCTAATTTTAGGCCATGCTGCCATGTCTTCCGTATTAATTAAGTCTTATTAACAGTCATAAGTCACTATAAACAAAGCCATATCAGGGTCTGAAGTAAAGCGGTGGCTTCGTTACTCAAGCTCATCTAGTGAGATTTAGCGGTGGCGAGAAAATACACAACTAATTTCTTCATGATTATTTCATTTGTGCATTTTCACTGAATAAAATTGAATAAAATTCTACCAAAATCCACTAATTTTACTCAATATAAACACGAAATTTAATAACTATGAAAAAATTACGACCACCTTCTTTCAAGATAGCGTCAAAACTACGATTTTTTTTTATTTTAAGTTCTTAATTCGACTGTGTTTTTTTTCGGCCAATAGCCAGCCAACTGTATTTTTTTAAACATAGGCCAAGATTTCTAAAAGGTACTTTCTATATTATTTTTATCAGGATCCGACTAATGCTTTTAGAGTTACATATACTGCATAATTTTTTAAGCTTATGCTTACCACTTTATCATGAAAAAGATCGTCAATTTAAACGAAAATTTATGCATTTTCAAGTATAACTCAAAAACTGCTAGTAGAATGTGATAAAATTTATTTGGGATGATTTCGGAATCATTTGCTAACTTTGCAAAAATGAAATATCAATTTGCGACGTAGAAACATTTAGAGTCGGTAGAACGGTAGAAATATTTGGAGTCGGTTTTTGCAGATTTTTTGCGCTTGATTATGTGATACGATTTTCTTATTATTGCCGAATCCAAATGAAGACCTGCTTAATTTACCTTTATTTTTTTGGTGTTCTACTTATTACTCTATCGAATATTGATGTTTCTATATCGTACAATAGGTTACGATTTACAAAAAGTCGCATACAAATTTGATTTAGCTGTAGCAATAGGTTTTTGAAATTTAATAAATTGTGCGTTTCTTGTAAAACTAGACGTGTTAAAATTGTATATTTTTAACATTTTATTGCGCTTATATCATATTTTTCAGGTTAGGTAATAAAACAAATGAAGGTTATTTCACATCTCTTATTGCTTGAAGCGTTGTAATAAGATAATAACATACGAAAGATAGTAGATTATTAAGTTAATGTAGTCATATTATTGTCATCTAAAAAAAGGCAAACTGGATGTAATGAAACTGGATGTACAATACGACAGCTATTTTTTAAACAATTTTAAAAGCCCTGCTCTTGTAGTAGGAGAGCCTACTTAAGCGCGTCTGATTAAGATATGGGAGATACCGTGTACCATAGTCAAACACCTCCATTATATTATTTATTTATTTATGATATTGGAAGGCAAACAAACAGACGAATTTCCTGATGACAAGAAATTCACGCCGCCTAAAGATACCAAAAGTAAGTTTACCGGCTACCTTACCCTCCAAACCGGAACACTTCATGACGTTATGGCGGCAGGAATAGGTAAGGCGGTGGTACCAATCCGGGTGAGTCGCTGCGAAACTCTACCACCTAGTCAGAGGTCACGGTGTTAGTGACCTATGCTCGCCTTTCACGAGGTGCCTGGCAGAAAGGCAGATGGTCTTAAGTCTCTGTAAAGAGGGGTTTGTAGAGTAGTTTGTCTGATTTTTTGGCTTGAAAAGATACTCGATCATGTCAGATTAAAGTAAATCAGGATTAATGGATGCCAATACGTTTTTTTTTTTAAATTCTCTAATGGTTTGAATAAAATATACGAGAGTAAGACATAAGAAACTTTTGACAACCGAGTCATCTATGTTCATTGTCGATTGCTACAAACTAATTGACATTTTTTCGCCATCGGAGATTTAATACGAATGAACACTCACATTTGATCGAGTGTGTTCTTTTAGCTTCTCGACGCACCGCAGTGTAATTATTCTTTTACCTTCTCTACCACCACGAACATGAAAAACTCACATGATCTTTTTCATTCTCCACTATTTAATCGGCAAAGTCCAATAGTTCCCTATGAAGATGGAGTTACTTCACATTTAGCATCTCTGGCTCCCCTACTATTAAGCGTTCTTCACTACAGTTGAACTATGTCCTTTCTCTAACATAGATATCGTAGACACTAGCTACACTCTTGATACAGCTAGTATTAACGTCAAAATGGCGAAAATAAAAACGCCTCAAACAATAAATATGAAGGGCTAAAGTATATTAGATACAATGTTTCTACACTTCTTATCGTCAGTACTTGGTGGATTGCTGTATTAGATTTAAGCGCAACACATACATGTTTCAAAATCCAGCAACGACCTACCCGACTTAAAGAAAAGATAAAAATAAAATTGACAGTCACATTTTTAACAGTAAAACTAGGCAACTCGGAATTCGTTCACTTGGCACTCGATACTCTCTGCCTACCTCACAAGGGGACTTAGTATGAAAATATGATGTATGTTGAAGTAAGGTCACCTGCGTTCAAGTATTTCAAGATATTTGGCATCTTTATACTGAGTATTGTCATGTCCATAATTTCAAAAATATAAAATTTATAAGTTGAAAGAAAAATTAAAAAAAATTTATTTGTATAGCACGTACCAAAAAATAAAAAAATAAATGTAAAGTTATCGAATTATTTCCAATGTACATTTCGCTTTTTTTCATAAAATACCTACCTGACAAATTTAGTTAGGATCAGTTTAGAAGATTCGATGTGAACCGCGGACGAAATACAGGCAAATAGAAAAAATCTAATACTGCTAGAAATATATTATGAAGCTTATTATTATTAATCACC
This sequence comes from Calephelis nemesis, assembly GCA_002245505.1. Lineage (NCBI taxonomy): Eukaryota > Metazoa > Arthropoda > Insecta > Lepidoptera > Riodinidae > Calephelis > Calephelis nemesis. The sequence goes on along the minus strand of NJDD01001212.1, from coordinate 599,908 downwards.
TTCGCTTAATTTTTTTAAATATCTTCAGTTTACAGAATTTTCTATTCTACAGATTTCTTGAATACAGAAAAAAATTGTATCCTATTAATATCATAAATGCAAAAGTTTGTATGTGTGTATGGATGCTTATTACTCTTCCACGCTCGATTGGCTAAACAGATTTCTCTGAAATTTGGGATACAGAAAGATTGTGACCTGGATTAACATATAGGCTATGTTATCTTATATATATACGCTTAAATAATTCGTTATCATTGAGATAAAAATAACGTGAATAAATTTTCATGAAGTTGGGCACGTGTGAGAAAAGTATTCTATTTTTATTTTCCTCGAAGGAGTTGTCAATAACAGATGTTGAAGCTAGTTTCAGTGGAAAATTTCGTGTAAAATATTCATGCTAGTTAAAAGCTGGAAAATCTTTGAAACTTAAATTATTTATAAAAGTTATCTGTGTGTAATGCACTGTATTTCTTATTATATTATATTTGCATTTCTAATGACAGATATCATTGACTTAATATCACGTGCTAAGTTTAGTTGTAATATATTATAATAATAATGTAGTTTTTACACTCCCCATAAAAAAAAGGTTAAAAATTTTTGCTAAGTATTAAAATATTTCAAGTTTGTAGAATGTGTTGAAATGTCTACACAATTTTGTAGCATCTTTGTAAAACACATATTCCTCATATAAATATAACATTTTAGTTATTTAAACATTTTGTGTTTCTAGATCCTTAAAGATAATTCACATAATCTGAAAAACAAAGAAGCATATCTACGGTAAGTTAGTATAGCACTAAAATTATGTGGTATTGATAACGCCCGCCATCACCTTCATGTTACATAGGTATGGATCATCTCGATCAATTAGCTTTCAAACGGATAAAATCCGCATTGAAATCAATCCGTCCGTTCTAAAGTTATAATGTCACACACACGTACACACACACATAAACTCACAACACTCCTCTTTTTTCGTTACAATTTAAAAAAGTTAACTACCAAGGCTCTACTTATTGATATTTTAAATATCATTGCGACTTTATTAAACTTCAAAATAAATTAAATTTATTAATAAAATTACCTTCCTAATAACCACGTAACAAATTTAGTTTTGTTCAAAAGCATTCTTGAAAATTTGAGCAAGTTGAATATTTTATGTCTTAAAAGTAATAAGTGCTCACAACGTTGAGCCTCCTTCAGTTAATTACGCATAGTATCCCTAAGCCTAATATCTCCCTCGGGACTCTGCAGTGTTGTGGGTTGAGAGAATGGATGGAATTGCTCGACCTTCATGACTTGAAATAAGTATATGGCTTAGTATGTCTAGTTGAACTCCTCTTCTTTGGTCTTGTATTTGTAACTTAAAATCTATTTTAATAATCGTTGGTGAACATCTTCAGTTGGATTCATTCTCGTTCTGATCTCATTATTTTCATCCCTACAAGGTTTTTTCATGTCATTTTGAATGAATGAATGAAGGAATGATTGCACTCTTTATTGCCCACAATTAAACTTACCACGAAATAGGTACAATTAAGTGTCACCAACAGCATATGATTATAGTTTTTAGTACACAAAAGACGGTCTTATCACCAAACAAAGCAATCTCTACTAGACAATCTTTTTTATTTTGGTTATTGGTCAGGTGGTTATTAGCCTACGCTGCAATTTGTTTCAACGTTGTTCTTGACTTCAATCCCCGAATCGGTTAACAAAGAAACTAGAAAATATTATTCCCCGTGTTGGTCCGGGCTCCTTTGCAGAATAGACCATCTGCCTTCCTGCCAGTCAGCTCGTAAAAGGCGAGCACAGGCTTACCGTCACTAACACCGTGACATCTAAGTGGTAGAGTTTCGTAGCGACTCACCCGGATTAGTACCACCGCCTTACCTATGTCATGACCTACCTTACGTCATGACGAATTCCGGTTTGGAGGTTAAGGAAGCTGGTAAACTTACTTTTGCTAGAGGCCTAACATCCCGGCTTCAGGTTGGCAACGCACCATTACCACCTTTGGTGTCTCTAGGCGGCGTGAATTTCTTACCATCATGGAATCCGTTTGCTTGTTTGCCTCCGGTATCCAGTACTATCCATTCCGAACTACATTTCAAAATTTGGCTGGTGCTTTAGATACAATGCTATATAGCACAGTAACATAGCAACTTCTGTGCCCGTAATACAAAAGGCTATCTACAAGAAAGCTGCCCCAAGATACGGTCTTCTTTGCCATAAAATGCCAGGTTACGTGTTAATTAGGCATTACTATTCTTACTATCAGGAAATCCGTCTGCTTGTTTGCCTTCCAATATCATAAAAAATATAATTTTTGATATTATCTCCAACTTAAAATACATACCCTTTTTTTCGTAACGGATAAATCCTCGTTATTTTCCATATCTGAGATTTAATCAACCAATTTACGAGCAGATTGTATACTAGATAAATGGTAAATATTCTTGGCATCTAAAGCTACGATCTCAAAAGGTACTTTATTGCCGGGAGGCATGAGATGAAATAGAGCATGCCGCCGTTTTAAAAGACTAGAAGTGAGGGTACTCGAGTCTACTTGAAGCTTACATTCGCTGTTCAGCAAGATAAAGATGTTAGACCTTGGAGGGCGATGTTTCAAGTGTAACTAGATACATTGTAATTATGAAATGCAAAGTTTCACACATTTTCACATGTCAAATTTAAAAAAAAAGAAAATATTAACCACTAGCTGCTGCCCTCGGCGTTGCCCGGACCCGCAGGAACATTTATTTATTCATTTAAATTTAATTGTACCAAACAAAAAAAATGTGAGTACAAAAGACGAACTTAATGCTAAATGCATTCTTTCCCAGTCAACCTTTAGGCTAATAGATATCAAATACGTAGGTACCAAATAAAAAAAAATAACTATATAATATATTTATAGATACAATACACTAATAAAATCTATCCTATATAATAATCCAAAACAATGTAATAATAATCTATGTGTGTGCCAAATTTCATGAAAATCAGTTCAGCAGTTTTTTCGTGAAAGAATAACAAACATACAAACTTTCGCATTTATAATTTTAACAGGATAGGATTGACATAATATACATTTATTTTAAGCTGATAATGTTTCTGACTGCCGGTCGAGCAACAAAGTATATATACCTAAAAACGTGTATTTTCAATTTTCTAGTTAAAAACATTGTCCGAGATTGGATATGTGCCCAGTTGGCGACAAGTTTGCCATCTATCACACTGTGGGGCTTAGTATCTTCGGCTAGTCATGGGTGCCTTGGTTGTGCCTCTGCCTACATTTTCGGGATATGGGCGTTAAGATACTTTTTTGTCACGTTTTTCAAACTGAGCTACTACGAATTAGTCGTTCTTCTACAAACGGAATATTTGTATCTATTTCGTATAGACTTATGTAAATAAGTAAATTAATAAAATAAATAAATGACATGTAAATGGTAGGTATAAAACAAAATTGATATATATTAAGTTTATCTCGTAGCTTATAAAAGTCATTTACACCTATTTCTTCCCAAACAAACTTTTTTAATGCGGGGTACTAGTCCGGGTGAGTCGCTGCGAAACTCTACCACTTAGACAGATATCACGATGTTAGTGACGGTAAGCCTATGCTAGCCTTTTACGAGCTGACTGGCAGGAAGGTAAATGGTCTATTCTGCAAAGAAGCCCGGACTAACACGGGGTAAAAACTAAGAGGGAATACTGTATACTGCATTTTCCAAGGCGTTAAATTCGAAGAGGACGAAATTGCGGGCACTGCTAGTAATTTATAAAAATGTGAAATGTAAACGAATTGTTACCGGGTTTTCGGCGAGTAATAAATTATTCCTACAAATGTTAATCTCAAATGGTATTGTATTTAAGAATTAGTACCGTTATAATTTTTTGTCAAAGCAATAAACAAGGATTAATAGAACTTTTTTTTTTAAATTATTACATATCACCTAGCTTTTCGGCTTTGTACGCGTTAAATTCGGAGTAAAACCTTCCCTTTCCCTATACCGTGAAGATTTTTCACTATTTTTGGAACATCTAAATTCACACAATACATTTATACTTATTTACATTTTAAGTATTTTTTTTTATTTCTTTTCGTTTATGCGTAGTGAAGATATATAAAGCAGGCTTGTCTAAGGAGACCCCTGATTAGCTCGAAACCTACGCGATTCTGATATTTTTGAGGATCAAACCTAAAACAAAAAAACACACGGGTGTAAATTATCTAAACAGTGAAAAACGCATCAAAATCTTTATTTGGATATCAAAGTATACATAGGGACGGACAGCGGAAAACTTTGTTTTATACTATGTGGTGATTTAAAACTTTTTATTATCTTAATTTGGTGACTGTCCGTCATACTGTGGGTCCGACTGTGTTTCAAAATATCCAAAAACTCATTGAAATTTCAACAAAATTGACTTAATTTTCAGAGCCGTTTAAGTCAGGGATTTTTAAAAGATTTTGTAACAAGAAATTATTTTTTTAACAAAAAGTACTTTTTCGTAGCAGTGTTTTATTTTTGTTATCATCTGAATTACATTTACATACTTCAGTTTAATGAATAACTAGACAGAAATATAGAATAAATTCAACTTGCACAAACAAACAAACATACATACATGTATTTTTGTGAGATTTTTTTATTATTTATGAAGGTTATTCGTAGCACTTTACTTGATAAGCACAATTCAAGATGTACGAAATAAGCCAAAACACTATAAAATAATTGGCAATTACCTTCCTGTTGGATTATCATATCTTTGTCATGGCAATATTGCATTGTAATCTGATTCACACATACAACCAAAGCATCAGCTCAATCGGTAACCAGGAAGTGCAGCAACAAATTCAAGTTATGAGATTCCATCATGACAAACATATGTTTCAAGAGAGAAAGACTTTGGTTGTAAGCAATAAAAGCTTGTAAAATGAAGGCAAAAGAGCTCAAAACCGTGGCAATCTACAGTAATAAGACAAAAATTATTAAATTCAAGATACAAGATGTCATCATGGCAAACGATAGTAAGCAATAAAAGCTTGTAAAATGAAGGCAAATGCGTGCAAAACCGTGGTAATCTACAGTAGTTAGACAAAGGATATCAAATTCAAGTTACAAGATTTCGTAATGGTACACATACGTTACGAGAAAGAAGGAATTTGGTTGCAAGCAATAAAAGCTTGTAAAATGAAGGCAAAAGAGCTCAAAACTGTTGTGATCTACAGTAATAAGAAAAAAGTATTGATTTTGACACTCCAAATCATACCTTAACGTTTTCATTATTTTACGGTTCACTAAAATTTATATCCACTTCAGTACTCACCAAAGCGAGTTATCTTCACGAACCAACTGAGCTATATTGAAAGCATCTGAGCACTTTCCGAAGTCAGTCCGATTGAATAATTTATAACTTGCATTAGGGCGCTAATTAAAATTGAAAGGAGCTCATTGTTTTCAGTTTTTTTATGAAAATTTAACTAAAAACACAATTATTTACTAAATGTTCTTCACTCGTTCTTTCGAGCAATCACTCACTTACAACCTGCTTGTAATGATTTTTACATTAGTTATGTTTGTAATTGTTACACATTATTCGACTAAATCATACATTTATTTCTCTCCAAAGTTGAAGTTTTCTTTTAACAATTAGTGCGAGCTCGCATCATTTTCAAATTTATTTATTTTTATTTATTTAATCATTTATTATTGTACACAAAACTTACATAAACTTCAAAACTAAAACACTTATACAAAAGGTCAACATATATCATACTTTGTATGAGATTTCTTCCAGCTTACCCAAAAAGGAGCTGATAAAATATCTTAAAAAGGATACTTACAGTGCACAATAAACTAAGTAAGAAAATATAAATAACAACAATCAAATCCAAGAAAAAAACAAATGATATACACACAAAATAAACCATTTTTCATTTAGTATTCATGACTTATCTATATATCATTTCAAATACTCTTGTTCGTCGTATAACAGAGAATCTTCACACTCATACCCCAGAAGACGTAGGCAGAGGTACAACAATGACACCCATGACTAGCTGAATACACTAAGTCCCATGTATAGATACAGAACAATACATACATAATTTATGGGTAAAGGATAATGTTGATACAGTATAACGTAAACATAAAAAGATCTGCAGGAAAACCATTGAAAATGATACGTAGGCGAGTAGAATAGTTGGTAAAAACTTTGGCACTATTAACAAGTAAAAGAGGTTTGCGTAACAAAAAGTCTATAATAAAATTAGGCTTAGTTACTCCTTGTTGTTACAACAGCTACCTTCCAGTTAAAGTCATCCGTTTCTGAGATACGCCGGAACAAAAAGATAGAGACAAATTGTAAAAGTATTATTTTGGTAGATTTCCCGTATGTATACATTGACATAATATATGCAGTAAATGCGATTATTTTAATATGATTAATTTTTAAGGAAATGTTTTCGTATAATTAAAAATTAATGTGGACATCTCAAAGAAAAGAACCTTCTAAAGATAAAAGAAGCAAAATGGTTAAACCATTTTTTATAAAATTTTGAGTACGTACATACTATTTTGTAGCCATATCGTTCAAAATGGTTTTCTAAATAAAAATCGTTGCTCGGGATTGTTTCCATTGTTTCCAAACTTTTTAGTGCGCCATCTGTGATCTTTTATCGTTATCATCAATATATTTGTTTGTGTGTGTCAAGTGCATGGTAGTGTAGGTAATGTTTTATTTATTGATTTAATGTAGTTCATTACCATTATTATTGAAAAACTAGCTGTCCCGGCGAACTTCGTACCACCCGTTCAGTTTGTATGGGAAAAATTACAATGTTATTACGTTTCCAAACAAATGATGCTCGAATTTAATTAAGTAACCACGTTTCCGAACAAACGATGCTCTTTCAATTCAATATAGTCTATTGCTGTGAGTGACATTGACATTCGTTACGCGCGTTTTTTAAAATATGCAAAATTAAATGTACATTTTTAAAAATTTTCGAGAGATTTTCTTAATATTTATTTCCGTAAGAACCTTGTCTTAATAATAACAAATACAACAAAAAAAGAATGAGTGAAGTCGGTCCAGCCATTCACGCGTGATGCCGTGACCAAGGAAAACGGGTTTCATTTTTATATATTATATACTAGCTGTCTCGGCGAACTTCGTTCCACCCGTTCAGTTATAGGGAAAAGTAAAGTATTGTTTTTCTGATTTTCCCTGCAATTTTTCTTTCTTTTCTCTACATAAGACCTTTCTTCTGACAATAACTAACACAACAAAGAAAGAATTATCCAAATCGGTTCAGTCGCTCGGAAGTTATGCGCTTACCAACACATTTAGCAATTCATTTTTATAACATAGATAGATATTAGCGTTCTAACTTTTCCTCCTTTTATGCTCCTTCTTCTGCACAATTTTCGTAGAAAGGCGTCCAAAGATTTGTCATCACGTATTAATATATGGATTTATTATTTATTTATAAATTATATAAGAAAGTAAACATATAAGTCAATAACTAGTCGGATTAGGATGAAAATACTATAAGCCTTACCTATTCCAGCCGCCATAACGTCATGACGTGTTCCGATCCGGAGGGTAAGGTAGCCGGTAAACTTACTTTTGCTCGAGGCCTAACATCCTGACTTCAGGTTGGCAACGCACCATTACCATCTTTTGTGTCTCTAGGCGGCGTGAATTTCTTACCATCAGGAAATCCGTCTGCTTGTTTGCCTTCCTATAACATAAAAAAAGATCATCTCGGATCCATGACTCATTTTTCAAAAAAAAGAACCATCAAAACAGATTTGCTGTAGACCGAGCATTCGAAAAAAAACATGCAGTCGAAATTACAGCTTCCTCCTTTTTTGGATTTAGATAACAAACCAATACAACGTTTGCCGTACCGCTAGTTTAACAATAACGAAATCATTTCACTTAAATTAATTCACTTTCTATCAGTTGGCAATGTAAGTAAGTGCTTTCCGAAAAGCCAAATTCCCGGCTTTAAATTAAATAAAACTCACTTCATAGAAGCCGCTATAATATAATGCTAGTGGTATGAAATTTTCCCTTTGAGAATTCTTCTAACTCCAACTTTCGCGTTCTAATATTTTATTTAAGATTTCACGTTATTTTTACTAGACGGGAAGTATATTATGAGGGTTTTAAATTGGATTACTAATATTTTGCTTTAAATTTAAAAAAACGAAGTTTTTTTTGTTAGAATTAATATTACTGTTTGGAGATTTTTTAATGGTAATGGTGGGCAAACAAGCAGACAGATTTTCTGATGGTAACAAATTTACGCCGCCTAGAGACATCAAATGTGATAATGGTGCGATACCAACCTGAGGCCGGGATGTTAGGCCTCAAGCAAAAGTAAGTTTATCGGCTACCTTAACCTCCGAACCGGAACACGTTATTACGTTTTGGCGGCAGGAATACGTAAGGCAGTGGTACCAACTTAGATTAGTCATTTCGAAACTTTACCATTTTAAAGTCAAGTTTTTATCGACTTCTTAAAAGTAGATGGACTCTTACTCGACTCCTATGTTTTATAAGTTAATCGATTACTCCGTCACTTGTGACTTAATTTTTTTTTTTTTTGTACTCAGAAGTACCTTCTGTACTTCTGAGTTTGTTCTATTGCCATCAAGTCAAGATCTTATGACGGAATACCAGAGAATAGAATGAAATGAGTATTTTTGTCGTTGTGTGGGTCGACATGACTATTATATTCGGTTTTGCAGTTTTACTACGCTTAAATTTTCTTTAAGTTTGTATTTTTTTATGTTATAGAAAGGCAAACAAGCAGACGGATTTTCTGATGGTAAGAAATTCACGCCGCCTAGAGAAACCAAAGATGGTAATGGTGCGTTGCCAACCTGAGGCCGGGATGTTAGGCCTTGAACAAAAGTTAGTTTACCGGCTACCTTACCTTTCGAACCGGAACACGTCATGACGTTATGGCGGCAGGAATAGGTAAGGTGGTGGCACCAATCCGGGCGAGTCGCTGCGAAACTCTACCACCTAGTATAGGTGTGATTTTGTTTAATTGAATGGGATTTTGTAAATGAATGGCGAGTATAACTGGTAGTCCTTAGTATTACTCCGAAAGTAATTGGCAGACCTTCGTGTTACAACTTGACTGTATTTCAAAGCTATGTAAATCATATGGAATTTATCAAATCCCATCAGTTCGCACGTGAACGATCAAAGGGCGGTGCGTCAACTGTGTTAAATGATCAAGGCCCTTCATTATTGCTATAAGCCCTTTTAATTTACTCTATGTCGCTTCTAGTTGAGCAACTTGATTAATTACTATGGAAATTAGTAACTCATATCAGTTTCCGTTGGATTATGTCGTATTTTCAAATTGTTTCCCTCTATTACCAAATGTACTTGTTAACACGTCTGAATGTTTGTAAATTATACGTTCGTGATGATCTCCTAAACTACTTTAAAGATTTTAATAAAGTTACACGCTGTATGTAGTTCAATTTAACTAAATATAGGATAGCTTATATCTCCATTTGTAGAAGGCAAGTAATTTTTATACGTAAATTAATAAGTGCAGCAAAACAACAATAATCGAAGTCGATTATTGTTGTTTTGCTATTACTTAACATTTATACTTAGTTTTATACTTAAAATTAACAGCTGCTAACAGATTAAATGGGAAGAAATGAAAATTCTCCGTTTTTTCTTTATGCGAGCCTACTCTTGACAATAACCAACACAAAAAAAAATAATTAGCAAAATTTGTCCATCCGTTATGTAATCATCAAGAGAGCTACGGAAACTTTTTGATGTTGGCGATAGTATGTACAAATATTGTAGTTAAAGAGATACAATATAATATATACATAATACGATGAGATATTTAAATTGATTTTTTGGACACTGATATGCGGGATATTTAAAGTTAATGCTTTTATCGTTGTAAATGAATGATATGAAAATAAAATGTATGTATTTGCTGAATATGTCTGTTTAAATCTGTTACAAAAGATATTTATTTGTACCAACATATTCTACCATATTGCGGTATTCAAATATTTTTAAAATCATACAAATTAATTATTTAGTTTTATAACATTTGTTTGAACAAAATTTTAAAATATGGTTAGGTTTAACCCTAACTACCATAAACTAACACCGTTTCCAAACATCGCCAGTCAGAAGAAGAAACGGCAAAACAAACTCCCCGACAACCAGGATTAACCTTATCTACCTTAAACTGCCACTTAAAGTCATAGTGAGGCTCATGGGGCCGTGAACCTTGACGATTATATTTGCTACGTTCTACTTGATCACACCTGATGGCAGGAATGAATTGTGTGCGCAGGATAATTGAATATTTGTACCTTCTGATTGAGTTTTTTAACAGGAATGTTTAGTTGCGTCGACAGTGTAATAGGCAATTGTGGTTATTCTGCCGTGTACAAACTAAATTTATTTTAGGTGCGTGCTATCTTTTTCAAATAAAAAAAAGGGATGGAACATTTTATTCACATCAGATTAGTCAGGACATGTCAAATTGTGACGATTTTAATCAAAGTTTTTGAGAAATTAAACATCTGTAGAAATGTCTTGTATAGACTAATCTAAGAAGGCTAAAAGTGTTTTCGCTCTTTCTTTTATAACTTTAACTTTTTTACTTTAGTTATAAAAAAAAAACGATAACATAAAGTTAGTTTAGTGATTGCTTAGCGAAATTGCTACCAATAGCGATGTCCATACTCCAAATGAATTACACTCATTACAGATAGAAATGCCAGACTAAAGATAAAATGACTTAACTGTCATTTTATCTTTAAAACCTTAACAACCAAAACCTAGCTTCCCAATTTTGATTGAAAAACTTATTATCTCTATATTCTTATAACAATAAAAGCAAAAATTACAATTTCTATTTAATCTCACGTTATTGCTGAAATGAATTTAGTGTTTAGGATAATTCAGTACTGTGCTTAGGATAATTGAATATTGTGCTAAGAAAAATTGAATATTCGTAGCTTCTGAATGAATTTCTTTAAAATAAATGGATACCTACTTACTTTGCTGATGTAAAAAGTAATAGAAATGTCTATAAAAACAACAAGGTAAACTTTCTGGCCCATTCCATTGGACAAAGTAACATTGAGATCATTTAAAAATATTCTTAACATGATCCTAGCAAAGTCGCAATTAGTGCCAGTTTATCATAAAAGTGATACGCTTGTTTGTTTCTTGTTTATACATTTTGCTAAATAGATTTAAATCCAAATACAACATAATATAATAAAATGTTAAGCAAGCTAGTTTAAATCAGCCGTTATTTCGTAGTGTATTCAAAGCGATGCCGCGCACGGAGTCGTGAAACTCGACGATTTCATTTGCCACGTTCTACTTGATCGCACCTGATGGCTGGAATGAACATTGTGCTCAGGATAATTGAATATTCGCTGCTTTTAATTGAATTTCTTTAACGGAAATGTGTAGTTTCCTCGTTAGTATAGCAATGTTAATATTAGTATCTACGCCTCTGTGGTCTATTGGGTTGAATTTGACTTCTTGAGGTTCCAGGTTCCGGTGTAAAGCGTTAATTAAAATTTCTAGTAAAACATAGTTGGCCGGGAGTGGATATGTGTTGATGTTACAGGTATGTTGCTCTCCTGCGGCCGGAATATTAAGCCCATAGCACAAACAGTACATAAACCGGAACGTATTAGATAATTCATTGATAGTGACTAGTTTTAAATTGTAATCCTTAAATTGAAAAAGAACTTGTAACAAAACCTTCGTCTATTACATTATATTTAAAAAAATTGAAACCTCACCTTTTAAAGAAATAAAAATCATCGAAATCGGTCCACCCATTCAAAAGTTATGATACCATTTGGAATCAAACACACATACACAAACACAAACACACATAGACAACTTAATATACCAAGAAGTGTATTCCGTCGGGCGCTAAAACCGCATATACACACATACATAGATATCTTCACGCCAAGTCCTTACGGGATAGGCCAACAGTATCGAGTGCTGAACCTCACGATCCTGACAGATTATTATAATAAATATTAAGTGAGATATTCCAAGTCAACCGTTACATGTCACATTAAAAGCGAAGCGCTCATGGCTCCGTGAAACGCAACGATTTCGTTTGCCACGTTCTACTTGATCGCACCTGATGGCTGGAATGAATATTGTGCTCAGGATAATTGAATATTCGTAACTTCTGATTGAATTCCTCTTACAGGAATGCTTAAAGAAAATGGGTAGATGTACATGAAATTATTTATCTACTTCAAAATCATATGATATTGGGCATAAAACGATGAAAATGGAATATTTTGGATCTGACATAAAATATGACAAAAAATACATATTATTATGTAACACTAACACCAATAATTCTGCTCACTCACTTCCATGTTTTCCTTTTCCTCTTCTTTCTTTAACCCCTCTACGATCAGGTATTGGTTTTTTTCCAAATCGCTTAATAGATTCTATCTTTCACAAGTTTCAAGTTTGAAATGGAGTAATAAAATTGACATTTTATTTAACAAAACTCACGCAATTGTGATAAGGCTTTGTGAGACCAATATAACAAGTACAATTATAAAAATGCTTTTACAAAATGTAACAATCACATTGTTACATACTTTCTTCTTCTTTTCTGACTTAGGACAGACTAAAACATAAAGGCACAAGTCACAAAATACACACTATTAATACATATGCAATATAGACATTTATTTTAATTTTTGTTTAAAGTTTCATATTAAAAGATTCTTAATCAAATAAATTTAATAATGAGTTAAGCAGTCAAACATAAAGTGATTTAACCATAGTTAGAAGCTAACTCAGGGTTAAATATTTAACCCAGGAACGTGTAAGTGGCCATTACAGCTCTTAAAAGCAAAGAAATAAAGTTCCTGGTGAAAAACATATTTGTGGCCAGTATTATGCACCCATTCAAAATAACACAGCTGAGATGTTAATGTTGTTAATAAAAAAATGTTGTTAATAAAAATAATAATGATTTGATTTAACACGATAATAGCAAGCACTGACATTATAATGACAGTAAAACTTAAGACGATGTTACCAATCATCATCAAACATATTACCGTACTGTACATGATGTTACAAAAAACTCTAGGAAGACTCGCTTCTAGGAAGCTGCTTTAAAACATTTACATTATTTAATGGAGCAAGTTCAAAATAAAGGATCAATTATAGCACTTACTTACCTCATGACCAAAACCATTACCATTTAGTCATGTGCATGATTTAAGTCAAAAAAACTCTAGAATGACTCGCTTTTAGGAAGCTGCTGCTTTGAAAGCATTTATATTATTAAATGGAGCGGGCTCAAAATTAAGGATCAACTGCAGTTCTAACTTACTTACCTCATCACCAAAACTATTACCATTTAGTCATGTGCATGATTTTAATTAAAAAAAAACTCTAGAATGACTCGCTTTTAGGAAGCTGCTTTGAAAGCATTTATATTATTAAATGGAGCGGACTCAAAATAAAGGATCAACTATAATACTTACTTACCTCATAATATTAGCATGCATATCGAGGTAGTAAAGCTAGACTGCAGACGAATATTCAATTACACCTGGCTTTAATACAATATTCATTTCAGCTAAGGCTTGCTATAAGGTAGAATGGGGAAAATCAAATTGCCGAGTTTACAGCTCCGTGAACTGCTCTTCTTGCTTTGACTACGTTACTCAAGTAACGCTCGACTTGAACTCTATCCTGCAATACGGAATTGGTAATCAGTTTGTGGTAAGGATTTTCAAGGGTGGAAGGGAAAGCAAATGAGCTAGTAAGCCTAAAGGATAATATCTTATTATTTATTATATATTATATATAAATAATAATTATATTATTATCTTTAAGATAGGGGATTCCCCCGTCTGGGGAATACGTTTAATTGTGGATGATATGTCGGGATTCATTATATCATCTTTAAAGTTGAGATAGGGGATTCCCCCGCTAGGGGAATAAGTTTGATTGTAATTCAATTTGTAGCCAATCAGATTATGTGAGAGTATTCTGCAATGGCGCCCGTAGATTATAACAATCCTCATGTAAATTGAGATTCGGTTCGGATGATAAGACAGCCGGTAAATTAACTGTTGCGCGAGGCTTAATATCCCAGCCTCAGGTTGGCAACGCACCATTACCACCTTTAGTGTCTCTCGGCCTCTCGGGGGTGTCTTCTTACCGTCAGGAAATCCGTCTTCTTATTTGCCTTCCAATATCATAAAAAAAAACAATTTAAGCATAATTTAAGACTGCATTTTAAAATCACTTTATTGTTTTTGAAATTTGTCGCATACATCATATGTCTGGTTAAAAATTAAACACAATCAGGGCGGGTGCGAAACTCGACCACCTAGTCAGATGTCACGGGGTTAGTGACGCTAGGTCTATGCTCGCTTTTTGTGTCTTAAAAAGTTGTTGCAAAATTATTTCAGCATTTTCACCACATTGGAGTGTGTAGATGTAGTACCATATAGGAGTGTGTATTTGTAGTTGAAGGAAACATATATTTGTGTGGTTAACGAAATGTCAGTGTTTAAACTATGGACAAAAGCTTACGTTGAGTTTTTAGTAGTGTGTGTATTGTTGGTGCTAATAAAACAGCCTAGTGGTGGGTGTTGTGTGGAACGGGATATATTTGGGAGTTTTAGCTTCCGGGAAGTCCAATTCAATAATAGCGCACTATTTTGCCTGTTTTGTCACGTCATTGTACGTATAAATGTTTGGCGGTAAATTGCAAATTAAATAAATTTTATTTGGATTTAAGTACGGATTTTTCCGCAAAGAAACGCCTTCTTCTATTAATTTTCTTAAAAAATGTACTCAAAGTCAGGTTTCCTGTGTTTTAACGGTTTGCTTATTAATGTAAATGTTTAAACTCAAAAGTATTATTAAATAATGTTCATGTCTTTTGATGCTTAGTCTCGGTTTATGCCTTTGCGTAGACGAATACCCGCGCAACTTTCAAAACAACCTGAATAGAGACATAATGAGTTCCATGCTCATTACAAAAAAATATATTTCTAAAAGAACCCTTCGCATAAAAATATCACGTTCATAAAAATACATGAATACGCCCCTGTCATGATGTTTCAAAACTTTTCAAAAGCAGTCACTGAAAGTTGTTTTGATTAAACGAAAAAATGTATTTTAGTTTACTTTGTTAAGGAATTTATATATTTTTTTTAGTAAAAATATTTCAAAAAACATTTTTCTCAGTCAATATTCAAACAAATTTTTGGGGTTTATGCTTATTAATAAACACACTTTGTATTTTGCTGTTTATGAAAAAAAAAAATAAGTTACTAAGTAACTTCACGCCCATATCCTCGAAGGCCTCGACAGAGGCACAACTAGGGCACCCACGACTAGCCGAAGACATCAAGTCCCACAATGTGATAGGTGGCAAGCCTATCGCCAATCGGGCACATATATAATCCCAAGCAACATGTTTTTATTAGAAAATTGGAAATACCACATTTCCTTTCTTTGCCCGACTGGGATGCGAAAACGGGACCTCAGGTAGTCAAGACCAAAACTTGGATCGTTAGACCACAAAGGTACTGTTTATGATTTTTTTGAAATTAAATATTTTATTTGTCGCTTATAAGACAAGCATTTGATTATCACTTAAACCACTTTTGCGAGTAGGTCAGACGATGCTACCAATCTAGACAAATAGTCGCAGAACTCAGTTAGTGTTATTAACAATTTAATACTCCTATTGTTAGGGTTTCAAAATATATACGCAAAAGTATTCAAAACGGGTTTCCTCTGTGGTTTAGCGGTCTGGTGTCGGACTTGACTACTTAGGTCCCAGGTTCTAGTACACATAACTTTACTTGGGATTGAATATGTGTCTGCCTATCGATAGGAATGCCACCTATCACATGTTTGGACTTAGCGTCTTGGCTAGTCGTGAGTATCCTGGTTGTGCTTCTGCCTATTTCTTCGAGGATGTGGATTTGAAGATACTTTTTTCTTATATATGAACTGGTCAAAAAAGTAAGTAAACACCCCATGTGTTTTACTAACACCACTACTATAAAAAAGTTATAATAATCTCTCACTATAAAAACAATGTTTGAAGAAAAAAGTATCTTTACGGACGTATCCTAAAGAGTTAGACCGAGTTACTAGCAGGGAACCCACGAGTAGCCAAAATAAATAAATATCCCTGGACAAGTTACATAAATATAATCTAAACCTAAAAGTAAGCAAATTGTATGCTTGTGTTATGGGTGTTTGTCAACGATACTATTAGGTACATAGAATTACTTAAATAGATACTAGAATAAATCTTATAAACACCTAGACCCGGAAATGCAGACATCTAAATGTAAATCACACAAATGCCTGCCCCTGTCGAAAAATCGAACCCGAGTCTCTCAGTTAGTCAGTGTAGTGAGGCGTGTACGCATGTATATGTAGCCACTCGAGCCTAAGTCCCACAATGTGTTAGGTGGAAAGCCTATCGTCTATCGGGTACATACCTGCCCAATTTTGTCAATTTCATTTTTAGTATAAAATTGGAAAAATGTTTTTTTTTTTCGTTATATTATTTTTGGGAAAAAAATAACCTGTGTTTAAGCTCGCACCTTTTTATAAGTACATCAAATAGACGTCAAAGAGCGACAGATAGACAGACTTTCTTTAGGAGTTTTGGCGCCATCGTGAATGAAGGTGGTCGTCATTTTTCATTATTATTTATAATTTCGTGTTTATATTGAGTGAAATTGGTTAATTTAGGTGGGAATTAGATTAATTTCATTTAATGAAAGTGCATCAATGAAATAATCATGAAGAAATTAGTGTATCGTCTATCACTGTCGTATCGTGTACTATCTGTCGTCAAATCTCACTAGATGAGCTTGAGTAACGAAGCCACCGCTTTAATTACGACCCTGACCTGACATGACTTTGTACATCATGTAATAAATCATTAAATATAAATAATAATCAGCTTTTTCATTAATAAATTTCGATTACTGCATCAAAACATTGCTGGTGCATTAAATAAACGTGATTATCTTGAAGCAGCTGTTAGTGAACTCAGAGATTCTCTAGGTAAAGTACATGTTATTTGTCTTTCTGAAACATTTTTAAAGCAAGGTGCTGAACAAAATTTTAAACTTGATGGATACTAAACAGCTTCTTATTTCTCGCGCAATAACCAACGTCGTGGTGGCACCTGTATATTAGTTAGCAAAGAACTTCATTTTAAAA
>NJDD01001212.1:561442-580487 GCA_002245505.1 Calephelis nemesis | reverse complement strand
TTGAAGATACTTTTTTGTTATATACGAACATGTCAAAAAGGTAAGTAAACACCCCATGTGTTTTACTAACACTACTACTATAACAAAGTAATAATAGTCTATCACTATAAAAACAATGTTTGAAGAAAAAAGTATCTTCACGGACATATCCTAAAGAGTTAGACCGAGTTACTAGCATGGAACACACGACTAGCCCAAATAAATAAATATCCCTGGACAAGTTACACAAATTGAATCTAAACCCAAAAGTAAGCAAATTATATGCTTGTGTTATGAGTGTTTGTCAACGATACTAATAGGTACATAGAATTACTTAAATAGATACTAGAATAAATCTAATAAACACCTAGACCCGGAAATGCAGACATCTAAATGTAAATCACACAAATGCCTGCCCCGCCGGAAAATCGAACCCGAGTCTCTCAGTTAGTCAGTGTAGTTAGGCGTGTACGCTATGTATATGTAGCCACTCGACCCTAAGTCCCACAATGTGTTAGGTGGAAAGCCTATCGTCTATCGGGTACATACCTGCCCAATTTTGTCAATTTCATTTTTAGTATAAAATTGGAAAAATGTATTTTTTTCGTTATATTATTTTTGGGAAAAAATAACCTGTGTTTAAGCTCGCACCTTTTATAAGTATGTCAAATAGACGTCAAAGAGCGACAGATACACAGAATTTCTTTAGGAGTTTTGGCACCATCGTGAATGAAGATGGTCGTAATTTTTCATTATTATTGAATTTCGTGTTTATATTGAGTGAAATTGGTTAATTTAGGTGGGAATTAGATTAATTTTATTTAATGAAAGTGCATCAATGAAATAATCATGAAGAAATTAGTGTATCGTCTATTACTGTCGTATCGTGTATTATCTGTCGTCAAATCTCACTAGATGAGCTTGAGTAACGAAGCCACCGCTTTAATTACGACCCTGACCTGACATGACTTTGTACATAGTTACTAATGACTGTATAAATAAATAACTAAATAAATAAATATAGGAATCAACTTACTTGACATTGGCAAAGTAGTCGTGAAAAAAGATCGAGAGCAATAATTATAAAAGAAGAAGAAGACTTCCTTTATAATATTAAATAGTAAAGTCGTGTACATCTTCTAAATAATGTCTCCAGTGATACTTATGTATAACGAAACAATCACAAACCTCAAGAGAAATTGCTAGCAGCAGCTAGATAATTATAATTATTCTTATATATTAAAATAAAGTTCTTATTGTGGCATAGAAATGAACATAAAAAGCATCCACGTTAATTACTTGTATGTTCATTTGTGTCTACATTGTTAGTGAGGAAACAAAAAGATATTTTTAATTATTCTCAGAAGGAGCTATAACCACGACCCTTTTGTATGTCTCTATTCATAAGCTGTAGCGATATCAAGACCCGTCTTATTTTATTAAATTTGTTGTTTTGTTTATATCTTGCTTAGCTGGTCGTAATTTTACGTGAAACTGATTTCAACGAAGTCTAAATGATGGGGTCATAAATGTATGTTTTTTGTAAGTCTATTAAGTGATTATTCGATTTCGATGCGTTTTTTAGAAATGTAGATCGTAATTTCGCTTAATTGCAATACTGCAATGAAAAGATTGTAGTCGATTTTTTGCAGTTTAAATGTGATCAAATTAAGAAAAAACACACTATAAATTATTTTTTGTTTAATCATTTTTAGCAAACAAGAAGACATGTTAGTGATCCAAAAACATTGTTTTTATACAACCCAACAAGCATTTTATAAACTACTAGCTGACTCGGCAAGCGTTGCTCTGCTACATTTTTAATATGATTTTAGTAAAGAAAATTTAGGGTGAGACATCCTCATCACTTAGGGTTATGAAAAATAGATGTTGGCCCATTCTCAGATCTACTCAATATGCTCACAAAATTTCATAAAAATCGGTCAAGCCATTTCGGAGAAATTTAATCTCGCATACCGTGATACTAGAATTTTAAATATAAGATAAGAAATAATTATTGTGTCCCGCTTATAAATTACACCACACAACAAAAATAAGAAAACACTGCGGGAAGTATTACATCTTGGACAGAAGCAGGTGCGCGGAACCAATAACTGCCAACGACTATGTTTATACCAAATAAACTTACGTTTGTTTTTTTCTCAATTAATTCTGTTTATTTTAACACTCATTGGCTATAATTTCATTAGCGTTGCAATAAACCATTTTTGTTAACTAGAGGAATCTATTACGGATTCTGTAAAAAAATTATAGGAAACAAGTAGTTTTCCTAATCTGGCTAGGATCTTTGATTACGTAACCAAGTCAATTAATTAGCCCTCCAGAATAGGATAATGTCAAACACTGACCCCATGTTAGCAGGTAAGGAATAGGTAAGGAAAAAAAAAATTTTGCATTACACGCTATCATCCATAGAGAATATTGGTGATTTTTAGTATAAACGTAATTGGTTTAGTTTTTCTCAGTGTTAGTTCTGGTCCTCAGTCTAGAATAGGCCATCTGCCAATATGCCTGGCAGCACTATAGAGGCGAGATGCCAATAAGACCCTGTAAGGTAGATTAACATGCAGCAACTTCCCCGGATACATAAATAAACAATCGATTGAACAATTAAATCATGTGAAGTTTTCTCGTTTTGGTTTGGAAACCTACTAACCTAACTTCAAATAGCTAATAGCTACATCTTTTATACATGTGAAATTTCTTTCACATATTGTGTTTATTATTTAGTGACAGTTGCTAATAGAGCGGAGAATGCAATACACACAGATTTTATTTCGGAGAAAAATATTGATAGATTAGAATATTTTAAGCAATATACAGTGTTTACTGCTTCCAGGGCAATGGTGTATAGAAAGTGTTATTGTAAGTTAACGACCTATGAGATCACCTCGGAATCAAGACCTTTCAAAAAATACATAGAAATCGGTTCGTTTTATCTTAGTAAACGGGTAATAAAAATACAAAAATAAACAAAAATACTAACATTCTTATTGATTGATAACCTGTTCTACTCAAAGTTGATTTAAAACAGTCAATAATCACAAAAAGCACATTAAAAAGAGCGTAGCTTCGTTACAATTCCAATTAAATATTTTTGCGACGAAAAACCGGTTTAAAATGAAAATAAAAAAAGTGCAAAATATCTACATTTTCTTTTTTATTTTAAAGCCACATTTGATACCACGAGATATTACTTTTGAATTCACAATCGTTTCGGGCACTATTTTATAAACTGAATATAACATATGAATAGATATGTGTCGCTTATCAATTGTACCACACAACAAAATAAGAAAACAGTGAGGAAAGACTGCTGGAAATATTACATCTCGGACAGTAGCAGGTGCGCGGAACCAATAACTGCCAACGACTATGTCTATATCAAATAAAGTAATGGTTATTGTCTTGATGTTGGTCGCTCAGGCCAAGTCTAAGATGGTCTCTATTTGTTACACTATCAGCTATTGAATTTATACTTTTCAATGTCGGCACTTGGTATAATTCTGTTAAATTCACATTTTTTTATGATATTGGAAGGCAAATAAGGATTTCCTGATAGTAAGAAATTCACGCCGCTAGAGACACCAAAGGCGGTAATGGTTCGTTGCCAACCTGAGGCCGATATGTTAGGCCTCAAGCAAAAGTAAGTTCACCAACTAAGGTAGCGTATCCTCCAAACCGGACCACTCCATGACGTTATGGCGGCAGGAATAGGAAAGGCGGTGGTAGCAATTAGGATGAGTCGCTGCAAAACTCTATCACCTAGTCAGATGTCACGGTGTTAGTGACGGTAAGCCTATGCTCGTCTTTTACGAGCCCCCTGACAGGAAGACAGGTGGTCTATTCCGCAAACGAGCCCAGACGGGGAAGATGGTCCAAGGTGGTCTCTATATTATGTTACACTATTAGCTATTGAATTTAATATACTTTTCAACGTCGGCACTTGGTACGATTCTGTTATATACGCATTTTTTGTCTCTTTCGGCTTCTGTGGTCTAGCGATCTGGCGCCGGACTAGAAATCGGACTTATTGAAAAGATAATGCGTATTTTCAATTTTCTAACAAATATAAAGTATAAGTATGTGATTGGATATGTGACCGGTTGGCAATGTGCTTGCCACCTATCACATTATGGGACTTGGTGTCTTCGGCTAGTCGTGGGTGCCTTGATTGTTCCTCTGCCTACCTCTTTCAGGATATGGCCGTGGTTATACTTTTATACACAATTCTAAATTATCATTTGCATTTTTTTAATTCAAACGTTAAAAGTTGTTTCATTTTCCTCTAAAATCAAATCTCTGAAAATATGAAAATTAAAACAGGTTGGCTTAAGTGTAACATAAAGTATTCAATTAAGTGTATTGTGGAAAAGTACAAGTGTCAGTTACAATGTGTGTACACTGGCTACTATCTGTGCATATATCGAATCTATAAGGGTTCGGACAACAAAGATCCATACTTGCTAAGCACTACAATTTGTACATTCAGCCCTTCCACCGATTTGTTATTAAGTACATACATTCACTTTATGTTATTTCGTAAACGTCAGTACCTAGTTAAGTATTCGTTTACGTACCTTTATTAATATATAATTAGTATGGCATTTTAGAGGTGATTGTGTCAGTTGATAAATTTTTAAACCGACTCTCATTTTAGGCAATTCAGTAGGCTCATTATTACAACAAAACGATATCGCAATTCAGTCGAACCTCAAATTTCATTAGCAAACTGACAATTGCTTAAAAAAAATATATCAACTGTGATGTGGTGTTACTTATTAATACACTTAGTTACTTTATTAAATTTTTATGGCTAGTACTCGTCAAAATATATGTTCCTGGACAAGTTACACAAATTTAATATAACCCCAAAGTAAGCAAATTGTATGCTTGTGTTATGGCTATTAGTCAAAGATACTACGGGTAATACATAGAAATACTTAAATAGATACCAGAATAAGTTTAATAAACACCCAGACCCGGAGACGCAGACATCTAAATGTTCATCACACAAGTGCCTGCCCTCGTCGAGAATCGAACCCGAGCCTCGCGGTTGGTCAGAGTAGATATTAATGTACGGTAGCCACTCGACTTACGAGGCGGTAATAATTTGTTATAATATCAGAAATGAAGATATCCAAAGCAATCACAATATTTGGCCACCCTATGGTTATTCCATTCAGTTATAGAACCCTAAAAAATATAGTATAATCAAAAGTATTTCATGTTCATTTTATAATTATAATATGCTCTTAAAATGTGAAATCGAGAGCTCTAAAAGTTTCAACATTATACTAATAAAGTTTTGAACATATTGCTCTCTTGGTTAAAACACAATGTAATATTTAAAGGCAAAATTCAAATTTATTTAAATTTCCAATGTTGTTAATGCAAAAACTGGCTGGTTTGACTTCAGCTGTTGAACAGTTTCTAAAAATATATTGGCCTATTCAAATTTCGAAGGCGTACGTTCGAAATTTGAATTGTTAACCTACATTTGATTATGCTACCTTCGTCAAAGATTACTTCAACGTCAGCTGTCCGTTTTATAAAACAGAAATTTATTATTCGTAATTTAGAAGGAATATAGATTTTGAATATTATAAAGTTTTTTTTTCTTAATGTTACAGTAAAAATATTCTTACTTTCACCTAGTAGACAGGTTAAGAGAGATTTGATCACTAACACCGTGACAGTTTCGAGGTGGTTGAGTTTTACGCGAATTCACCTGCCTGTCTGAGTCATTAAAATTTGAAATACTTCTGCTTATTTTATTGGAATAGAATATTACGTGGCGCATATATCTTAGCATCAATTCATTTACATTCTTCATTCAAGATGATTTGCCATTAATAAATTTGCCTGAAAAAAAAATATAAAACCTAATTCATTTACTATTTCATCCAACCTACAAACTAACCGAAACACAACAATGGCTGGCACTGACTTTATAGCGACAAAAAATCTGAAATAATTGTTTTACAATTGAGTCCGCCGTGTAGGGTCTGCTTTTAAATATATTTGACTGCAAAAGGAATTTACAATTGTAATTTAAATTATATTTAGATTATCTCTCTAGCTGGCAACGGGGTTGTCTCATTCCTTTCCTAAAATACCTTCCGAACGTCATCAATCAAAACAAATAATTGAAAATACATTGTTCACAGAAGCGGGTGGCCTCATTACCACGAGACTCCAGATCACTCCACACGTAGTCCAGAGAGGGAGGAATGTGACGATGGCGTGCCTATACCAAATACACGAGACTGAAATATACTCGGTCAAGTGGTATAGGGGCACGCAAGAGTTTTACAGATACTCACCATTAGAATCGCCCACCACGAGGTTTACTCCTATCAACGGAATTAAAATCGATGTAAGTATTACACAAATACGATAATATTAGACGTAGTTATTTTATGTCCAATCAGTGAATCAACTTTATTTAGTTTCATTTTTATCCTCGGTACTTGGTGAAACTCTGTTATCATTACTGTATCTTACAGTATTCTTATGCACAAGAATTTTTGCAGTTATGATGTGTTTTGTGATATCAATTAATAATCTTAAGATATTGTATATGAAAAGGGTAACGAATGTGGAGGGAGCAATTTTTTAATTTTCTTATTTAAAAAAATGCCTGGGATTGGATATGTGCCCGGTTAGTCATAGGCGTTCACACCCATCACATTGTGGGATTTAGTGTTTTCGGCTAGCCGTGCGTGACCCTGTTGTGCCTCTGCCTACATCTTCTGTAATATGGGCGTGAATATACTGTAATTTTTTGTTATTTCTTGAATGAAAATCTAATATAAACATGAATGTACTGTATACATACAACCAGATAATATTATAAAGTGATATTTTATTTTACACAAAAAAAAAATGCATCACACAGGCGTCTTCGGCGACTATTTATTTTATTTTTATGTGAAAGGGCAGCTAGCAAGCACACGGCTCTTCTGAAGGTAAGAGCTGATAACTCTGGATTACAGGCTGGTGGCCAGGATTTTAGGCTTATGGTACAGTCTACCGGCTATCCTTCCCTTCAGACCGGAACATGGTACTGTCATTATGGCTCTAGGAATAGGTAAGGCGGTTAATCCCGACTCGGGAAAGCAGCTGTATAGCACGCTACCGCCAGTGCTTTTGTTTGTAACGACTTATTTAACCCTTACTCATCTTTTACGACCTGTCTGAAATGGAGGGAGGGAGGATGGTCTATTCTACCTAATGGACCCGGACCAACACGGGAGTATAACAATAATTTTGAAAAATGACGTATTACTTTACGTAATTTCTGAAATAATAAAGCATACTGCTGACATTTGTAATCATGCCTTCGAACAAAGGTGACATTAAGGCCCCAAACTGCGCCCCGCAATCGCTGAGAACCAGTTTGTGGCCTAATGGAACCTTTGTTTCCTTCTACCAGTTATTTTTGTGCCACACGGATTAAATCATAAGATTAACAGGGGGCTTTTAATCCAAGTTGATATCAAAACTTGGCTTAAATCTGCGGTCCAAACCATTGCTTAAACCCAGTGTTTACTACCGTCTGGAACTCCTATTTATACGCAAGAGGCTTAACACCTCAACCTTTTTGTGCCAAAAAAACAGTTGTGTTAAGGCTACCTACATATTTTATGACCTTCTTAAATTCAGTATCTTCACGCCCATATCTCGGATAAATTAGGCAGAAGCACGAACACGGGCACCACCCACGACTAGCCGAAGACACTAAATCCCACAATGTGATATGTGGCAAGCCTATTGCTAACCGGGCACACATTCAATCCCGAGCAACATTTTTTTATTAGAAAAACTACATTTTTTGTTGCTCGACCCGGTGTTCGAATACGGGACCACATGAAGTCCAGCACCTGACCGCTAGACCACAGAGACGACATCATGACATCATGTCAATCTTATGTCAAAAAATATTGTTCAAGCCAGTTGTTTTCTTTTCAGAGGCTAAATTCAAATGAAACTCACGTAATACTCACCAGGGTCACACCAAACCTCAGTGGCAATTACAGCTGTGAGGTTATCAAGAACGCACACAACTTTCCTCATCATACAGCATACGCCAGATTGGATGTAGTTGGTAAGTTATATTTCATACTCGTATTGGCTCGCTCAGCTTCAACGGGTGGATAAACTTCTGTTATTATAAATCTTGCTCTTGAACTACTCTAGTTATTAAAAATACTGCGTCAAAATCGGTTCCATAGTTTCACCAACCTAACCATACTTTCCTACGTATGGTTATTTAAAACTACGGAGCAAAGTCAGTAAGTCTGTCATATTTAATTAGGTAAACTAAAATGCAATTTAATTAGGTAAAGCAAGCTGAAGTGGCAGTGGGCGGGGCACATAGCGCGGAGAATTGATGGCTGTTGGGGCAGAAAAGTTCTCGAGTGGAGACCACGTACCGGCAAGCGAAGCATAGGACGGCCACCCACGAGATGGACAGACGACCTTATGAGGGTCGCGGGGTCTCGCTGGATGCAGGCCGCTTCCATCCGGTCGAAATGGAAGTCAACG
The DNA here is from genome assembly GCA_002245505.1 of Calephelis nemesis. NCBI lineage: Eukaryota > Metazoa > Arthropoda > Insecta > Lepidoptera > Riodinidae > Calephelis > Calephelis nemesis. Next base: position 571,937 of record NJDD01001212.1, on the reverse strand, counting down.
GGGGAGGCCTATGTTCAGCAGTGGACGTCCTATGGCTGAAATGATGATGATGATGAACTAAAATGATCTAAGCATAGCATATAACATCAAACATAGGGCAGACAGATAGGGACAGAGAGAACAGATATAGGGAAGACAGATTATTGCCAAAATTACAATTTGATTTTACCCCTTTATATTACAAATAATAAAAACGATAAAATAAAATAAAATAATAAAATTTTAAATAATACGAAAAGGTGTAATAACGGAATTAAAAGTAGCCTTTAGCCTTCCTTACATCATAAAGTATCTACCTACCGAATTACGTGACGATTGGTTCAGTAAATTCGGGGTGTTTCGGGGTACAGACAGACAAAAATTAAAAAATGCTAGAAATATGTACCCATTTTTAGCACCTTTTTTTTCAAAATCGTGAATGTACATAATCAACTCTTTAACAGATTTATTTAGTAACTAATTGTCCCGGCGAACTTGGTTCCAACCGTTTAGTTTGACTGGAAAAAAATAGAATATTGTATTTTCCACTTTCCCTGCAATTTTCCCGGTTTTCATAAAAACCTTCTTCTGACAATAACTAACACAACAAAAAAAAAAGAATTAGCCAAATCGGTTCAGTCGTTTGGAAGTTATGCGCTTACCAACACATTTAGCAATTCATTTTAATGTTATAGTAAGATGATACAGAGCTATATACTTATGTATTATTGTAGATTATAGAGCATTTTTATAACATTTATTAGGATAGTGAAAAAGCACTCGGCTCTCCTGATAGTAAGAAATATCCGTGGCCTACAAAACCTCAAAAAACCTAAATACCTATAAATCAATGTCGATTTTATGCGGTAATAAAAAAATTAAGCGGTTCAGTTGTTAGACTTGACTGCATTAGGTCCCGGGTTCGAATCTCGGGTTGGGCAAAAAAATTAAGTTTGGGTTTTTCACAATTTTCTAATAAAAACAAATGTTGCTCGAGATTGGATATGTGCCCGATTGGCGATAGGCTTGCCACCTATCACATTGTAGGACTTAGTGTCTTCGGTTAGTCGTGGGTGCCCTGGTTGTGCCTCTGCCTACTACTTCAGAGGTATGGGCGTGAAGATACTTTTTTTAGAATATGATAAAAAAATTAATTGAATCAAAAACCATAACAATCGGTCTAACAAATCTCAAATCAGAAATTTCTAACAAACCTGGATTTGTTTTATACATATAGAAGTTAAAGGTATTCATATAATCTAGCTTTATTGGATTAGGCGTAACTTAACGAAAGGGCATTGCGTGGGCAGTTGTAATGCAAGAGGTATTTTTTTTCTTTAGTTTACTTTTAAAATGAGCTTAGTTTCTTTAGTCTTTACTTTTAGTAGGAGTTTATCTCAAAAACAATTTTAAACGCTTTAAATAATGTTTTGACCAATCCCGGAAACCCAAAGTTTAATTACTTTCACATTTCTATACTCAAATAGGTTTATACCCACGCGATGACCTTTCGTTAAGTTACGCTTAATCCAATAAAGTTACGGTTTTTGATTTCATTCAACTCAATTTTCAACTTAATTTTTTTCATATTATTTACTAACGGCCCTCCTAAGCTTCGCAGGGTTATGAAATATACAAATAAAACTTCCTCACTTTATCTTTAAAAAAAACCGCATCAAAATCCGTTGTAAAGTTTTAAATATTTAAGCATACAAAGGGACGTAGGGACAGAGAAAGCGACTTTTTTTATAATATATAGTGATAATATAAAAATGAATCCCCATTTTACATTGTCATCACATCAGACAAGAAAAGATGGACCAATTTTGGTGATTTATATGAAAAGAAAATCTGGAAACATTTCAGGGTAAATGGGAAAACAATACTTTATTTATTTCTATACAAAGTGTTAGTGGCACAAAGTTTGCCGGGTCGGCTAGTTATGTAAAAATGAATTTTCCTTGGTCATCGCATCACTACGAACGGATAAACAAATTTTGCTAATTCTTTTTTATTTTGTTAGTTATTATCAGTAGAACGTTTATATAAACAGAAAACAGGAAAAATAATACCTTAACGTTTCCCATGATACATACTCTTATTAATGTCAAGCGATGCAAAGTTTGCAGGATCGGCTAGTTTTACAATTAAAATAGTATTAACTGATGGTCAGAAATTCACGCCACTTAGAGACAGCGAAGGTGGTAATGGTGCGTTGCCAACCTGAGGCCGGGATGTTAGTCCTCGAGCAAAAGTAAGTTTACCGGCTACGTTACCCTCCGAACAGGAACACGGCATCTGCAATCATTGACGTTATGGTGGCAAAAATAGGTAAGGCGGTGGTATCAACCCGGGCGAGTCGCTGCAAAATTCTACCAGCTAGTAGGATGTCACGGTGATAGTGACAATAACCCTATCACGAGCTGCCTGAGCGGAAGGCAGAGGGCCTATTCTACAAAGGAGCCCGGACTATCACGGGGAAACTTACAAGCAATATATTATATGACATATTCGAAACATCTTGTATATTTATGAGTGTTAGAAAAACTAACGATTACTTTTCTATCTTGAAAACTTTCGGTTTAACTTATATGGAAAGTTTTTTGGTTTATTTATCGGCTTGTTTTGCGTACGCTGCCAATAACTTTGGGTATACGAGTTCAATTTGGGACAGATAAAAACACGAAATGTAGATTCCCACAATTCTAGCCCTTATCAACTACGTAATGTTACTTTACGAGGCTATGACTCAGATAAAAAGGCCCTTGTGATCATTTGTTTTTTGGCTGTAAATGTTGGAGGTTATCGAATTAATGTTTTGTTTTTAGTCTAGACTAGCCGATCCGTAGAACTTTTTGCACTGTATACTATCTGTCTTGCAGAAGACTTGGTGCGAAGATATGTAAGGATGATCTGTTTATTGGAATTTTTCTACACGTTCCGGATTTCAATTTGGTTAATTTATATCGAGTGCTATATAGTTTGTAATTTTTAGCCCTCGACGCAAACAGAGGGGTGTTATAAGTTTGACGTGTCTATCTGACTGTGTGTCTGTCTGTGGCATCATAACTCCCGAACGGATGCAGTGATTTCAATTTAGTTTATTTTTATATTAAAGGTAGCTTATGTGCGAGTGTTCTTAGACATACTTGATGAAAATTGGTTAAGCTGTTTAAAAGTTGTAGAGGTGAAAGTGTGGCTATTAACGAATGTCTGCAAATATATTCGGATATGTTTTTCTTTGGGGGCGTCCATAAATTACGTGAGGTGTTTTTTTACATTTTCTGATGGGGTAGGGTGACCCCATCCCACCCTTAAACATCTCATGTAATTTGTGGACGCCCCCTTTTTATAAAGAAATTAAGTTGTAGTGTCAGGTTTTTTTTTTTTTTTTTTTTTATTAAATTACTATACTAATGACGAAAAAATCTGAACAATCTTTAAGGCACATATTGCAAATCCAAATACAAATTTAATTAACTACACGTGAATTAATTGTAGCCAAATTTACATTTTGACTTTTACTCCTCGCACACTCCAGAGTAAAAAATAGGTGTAACTTTTTTTAGAACATACCTATCACAAAAGTATTACTACGGTGGATTTCGTAGATTTGGCATGAATCGCGTTGAACACACAGACACTAGATAGACATGCAAAAATTCTAAAAATGCTAAAAATGTGTTTTGATTTCTGCTAGGTGCAGGCAACTAAAAAGATTTTTTATAGAATTCACTCCCCTTAAGTAACTTTTAAAGTATAGATGTTTTAATTTTTGAAGTAAAACTTCTTTATCGGGGTTGGAAAAAAATTTAGTGTAACATTTTTTCGTTACGCGTCACATTTTTCCGTTACGCGCCATCTTTGTTCTTATCCCTACCACGCGTGATTCAAAGTATACTTTCTTCAGCGGAGTAGGGATTGGCAATAAACTTTATTTAAACAATTTCTGTAAAGTTGCATATACTTAATTTTTGAAAAATAACGTCATAAAGAAGTTTCACTTCTTCACTTCTTACGAGTGTACGCTAGTACACGCACACATTTTTTTACCTCGCACAACACCTTTGTGGAATTAGTTATCGAGAGCGGTATTCCCAATTTAATTCCTTAAAGGTCTGTAACGTATCTGTGATACTCCTAGTGTTGCGGATGTCCGTGGGCGGCGGTGATCACTTTCCATCAGGTGACTAACTTACTCATTTGCCTCCTCTTGTATAAAAATAAGTAAATCGCTATTGTTTGATGCACGCCAAATCCACTTAACCGATTGTAACGAAATTTTGTTGTATTTGGTACTACATTTTCTGAGGAAGGTTAAAGGAAACTTTTTATCTCGCTGCCGAAAGAGAGGTGTAAAAGTCAAAACATAAATTGGGCTAATTCATACAAGCGTAGTCCAATTTAATTTCGAAAGTAGCGTAGAAAAATTTTGTTAGTTATTGGTCAATTAAGTGTTGTTTTCGAATTTACATTTTTTAGTTTATCACTTGTCCGTCCTGTCCCTACAACCAATCAGCCACTTATCTAACCCCGGACAACGTTTATTAGAAAATTGAAAGTACACATCTTTTTACATTTTCCAAACCGAGGATCAAACCCAAGACTAAGATGTGAAGTATAACGCCGGACCGCTAGACTACTGAGGCGATTCCAACTAAAGATAATTATGTTCTCTCGTATTATTTAAACTTCTTGTATGTACTCGTATAGTAGCATGGTAGTTCCTAGCCTCTCGCCTATGATATGGTCGTAAGGATACTTTCTTTTATATATATATAATAAATAAAATTATTTCCTATAAATTATATTTGATATTTCATACAAGCGTAGTCCAATTTAATTTCGAAAGTAGCGTAGAAAAATTTTGTTAGTTATTGGTCACTTAAGTGTTGTTTTCGAATTTACATTTTTTAGTTTATCACTTGTCCGTCCTGTCCCTACAACCAATCAGCCACTTATCTAACCCCGGACAACGTTTATTAGAAAATTGAAAGTACACATCTTTTTACATTTTCCAAACCGAGGATCAAACCCAAGACTTTAAGATGTGAAGTATAACGCCGGACCGCTAGACTACTGAGGCGATTCCAACTAAAGATAATTATGTTCTCTCGCCTCTCTCTATGATTAGCGGTCCCGATGTTGGACATGACTGCATGTAGTCGCGGTTTTGATTCCAGGGTCGGGCAACAAATAAAATGTGGTTTTTCCGATTTTCTAATTAAAAAAAATGTTGCTTAGGATGAGATAAGTGCCCGTTTGGTTTGGATAGGCTTGCCACCTACCATATTGTTTAACTGAGTGTCTTCGGCTAGTAGTGGATGCTCTGGTTGTGCTTCTGTCTACCTCTTCGGGATATGGCCGTGAATATACATTTAGATTCTTCAAAATAATCTCATAGTAACAAAAACTAGCTTTTGCTAACTTTTTTTCAACACAGCATGTTCATTTGAACCGGATTTTGGGTTTTTGTATTATTTAAACTTCTTGTATGTACTCGTATAGTAGCATGGTAGTTCCTAGCCTCTCGCCTATGATATGGTCGTAAGGATACTTTCTTTTTTATATATATAATAATGGAAGGCAAACAAGCAGACGGATTTCCTGATGGTAAGAAATTCACGCGGTCTAGTCACCAAAGGTGGTAATAGTGAGTGGCCAACCTGAGGCCGGGATGTTGGGCCTCTAGCAAAAGTAACTTTATCGGCTACCTTTTTTTCCGTTCCTCTAACAAAGTCAGAGACTTTCTATTCTACTTTCCTTTCAAACCAGTTCTCGCTTTTATACTGACATTCTGCAAACTTGGTCTTTCTTTCATTCTTCCCTTTTATTCTTTTAACACCCATCTATTGCCTATGCTCTTCTACTTTATCTTTATTTCTTATACTATAGTATCTCTTTTGTCTTCAGGAAAATAAGTTCATGTCCACTTTTTTTTTCTTTCTTTATACTAATTTTAAACTTTTTCTTATATTTCCTATTTGTTTATTGACATAACTTCCTTATTGCTATATTCTATCCTATGCTGATATGATTGTACGCTATCGTACAATATTCAGCATGGTTTTCAGTTTCTTATTTCTATTTATTACTTTATTTCCTATTTCTATACAATATTTACTACTTTATGTCCTACTTCTTTACTATTTATAATTTCTTTTATATTCTGAGCATCTATCTTATGTTGTATGTCGTATTCGAGGTTATACCTCTCTACGCTAAACGCCTGACATTCAAATAGAATATGTGCGACAGTTTCGACTTCGTTAACACATATACAGAGGGGGCTATCTATTATTTTGAAACGGTTCAAATACTGCTTAAAACCGCCGTGGCCTGTTAATATTTGTGTCAATGTGTTTCGTGGTTTTGTGTTTTTGATAAATTTATAGGCCGTCATTGCGTCTGGCATAAACATTTTTGTAGTCGCAGCAGTATCTCCATTTTGATATCTCCTATCCCATTCGTCAAGCGTGGCCTTTCGGATTTGTCGCTTGACGAATGAGACAGGACATTTTTCATAGTCAGCCTTTCTTTTTAATTTTAGCGCAGCCTCCTTCGCGATATCATCGGCCCTTTCGTTGCCCAATAATCCTGCGTGTGCTTTCACCCAAAAGAGGTGAACCGTTTTTTGGTGCTGACGTGCTTCCAGCAACTTTTCGGGTCTCCACCGCAAGTTTATGTGTCGTACAGTTATTTGTGGTTGTTTCCAGCGAGGATCTGGAGTCGCTATCGAGGCTCCGCATATGGCCAGTAATTCTGCCTGGTAGACTGTGCAGTACGACGGTAGCTTGAGTTTGATGGATTTGGTCTCCGCTTCACTTTTCCATATTGAAAGGGCGGCTCCGACTTTTCCATCTATCTTGCTACCGTCGGTGTATATTTTTACTTCTTGGTTGGAGTGAAGTGTTATATGTCCTGAGTCTACCAGGTTTATGAATTCTAATTTCATATGCTGCGCTGGATGAGGTTGTTCCCCATAACGAGACATTTTTTCTATTTCTCTGTCCTCAGGTTCCAATAAAGTTTTTCCTTTTTTAAACTCGTAGAGATTTGCCGCTTCCTGGATGCTAAGATCCAGTGGCAGCAATTCCGCTAGGATTAGTGCTGAGTATCGGCTACCTTGCCCCCTGAATCGGAATACGTCAACGGCAAGTGTTGGCCATTATGGCGGCAGGAATAGGTAACGCGGTCGTACTAATTCGGGCGAGTCGCTGCAAAACTCTACCATCTAGAAGAATGTCACGGTGTTAGTGACGTTAAGCCTATGCTCGCCTTTTATGAGCTGCCTGGCAGGAAGGCAGATTGTTTATTTTACAAAGGAGCCCGGACCAATACGGAGAAAACTTACTTGCTAACTTACTCTTTTACTTAATTTAATACAAATTTTAATACATTCGAAACTAAATTAGCGAAAAGTCTCACTGCTCTTCACATTTCAAGCCACATCACATAAAAAGCCTTACCATTCGGTCATTTTATCGTCGGTAGCACAAAGATTTCGCAAAACGAATTACCATAGCAGAAAGTGAGGTAGCATTGTACGAACATTTGCAACTCAAAGCGAAACATCGCTATCTCAAAGAAATATAGCCTAATGAATCCCATTAAAAATACAGCGATGGAACAGGTGCTATCAGCAATTTCCTTTCCAGTACTTTATTCTCGTTATGGTTAGCACCGTTCAAATTGAGGATTCAGTTGAATTGAAAATAATTGTATAGATATTTCCAATTGTTTTTGTATTGGAAAACTAGCTTTTGTAAGTGTTTTCTCAGGCTATTTGATAAATGACTATTGAATTCTAGCTAAGGTTTTAAATCTATTTGACCTCTTGTTAGCAACTTCTAGAGTTGCTTTTATTTAAAAACTAGCAGTTTCACGCAGCTTCGCCTGCGTAGCTTAGCTTTTATTGCACCGATTTTGATGAAACAAAGCCTATGTCACTCAGGAATAATGTATCATTCTAAGGGTGAAAGAATTTTTGGAATCGGTCCAGTAGTTTCGGAGCCGATTTATTTCAAACAAACAAAAAATCAAACATTTCCTCTTTATGATATTAGTATATATTTAAAAATAACTTATGTTATACATTTAGTACAGTTGTAAAGAATATTTATGCAGTAATAGAGCCAGAGCCCTTACCATGAGTTTACGGCTTGTCAAGCTAACAGCGCCTCTATTGGTAACTAAGAGAAACACATTATACATTACACCAAAAGTGTCATAGATTTTGTCACGTAACTAATTGAACGTAATCTATACTAACTCATGATAAAGGCTCAGAACTTAGCTTTATTAAAAATGTTATCTAACCCTCCTTCAATAGGAAAATGTATGATATGTATTACTTTAAAGATATGCAGTCTAAGTATACACTGCATAACATTTCTCTGAACTCATTTTGTCTACCTATGTTTTAAATGCATACAGTAAACACTCTTCTAGCTAAGTATATATTAAGTTAACGTTAATGTTATAGTTAACTAACTTGAATGTCATCGTTTAAATTATTGATTTAATAAAGTTTAAAATTGTTATGTATTTTTTTTTATTAAAAAAGGGGTAGGCAGAGGTACAACCAAGGCACCCACGACTAGCCGAAGACACTAAGTCCCACAATGTGATAGGTGGCAAGCCTATCGCCAACCGGGCACGTTTACACTCCCGACCAACATTTTGTAATTAGAAAATTGGAAAAATCTAATTTTCTTTTTGTTGGCCGACCCGGGATTCGAACCCGGGACCTCATGCAGTCAAGTCCAACACCCAGACCGCTAGACCACAGATGCGTTAAAAACAAGTATGCTTAAAAGTCACACTAAATAAACAAAATACACGCTTTGGTTATGCGTTTTACGATATGAATGTATAGAAGTTCTAAAATAAATACCAGTACGAACTGGAAGACGATTCATAAACTATGCAGAAATTAGACTTTATCCTATTCTTAACAAAGTGGTCATAACGTTTTAAATAGGATTTTCACGCAAATGATAATTTGAACATTTAAATTTACTTATATTGAATTGTAAGCGTAAATGCTCCAAACTTTCATTTCATTTTTACCTGACATATAAAAATATTACAAGTATAAACATTCTATTTATAAAAATTAACGTTTCCAAAAACTAGAAACAATTTATTCACTACACTTGTACTTTCCACAATACATTTTCCCAGTCAAAAGCCAGGATATTAGGCCTCAAGCAAAAGTAAGTTTACCAGCTATTTTTTGCCTAACCGAAACACGTCAACTGTAAGCGACTTTATGAAGGCAGGTATAAGGAGGTGCTACCAAACCGGGTAAGTTGCTGCCTAACTCTACCTTCTAGTCAGATGGCACGGTGTTAGTAACGGTAAGCCTATACTCGCCTTTTACGAGCTGCCTGGCAGAAAAGCAGGTGGCCTTTCTTGCAACTAAACCTATAACTAAATAAAGAATATATATCTATATCATTCTAAGTGTGTTTTTTTATACATTTGTATATAAGAGATTTTGTGATCACTATAAACAGCAAATTGTGTCATAAAGATAAAGGATCCCGATCTCGTTAAGCGAAAAAGTTTTAACTAGTTTTCTTGTCAAACATCCACGGATAACTTCTGCCTTGTTATATTAATTATCGTTAATTAACTGCGTTTTTGTTTCACTCGATCGTTAATATGTTTTGTTAGTTAAAAAATAATTACTTGTCTAAGCATCTTGTAAGTATCTTAAGGCGACATGTATTTTTAAAACCAGAATATGTTTTTTGGAAAAATGTTTTCGTAACAATCTGAAATAGCTTTGTTTGTGAGTGAAAAATGGACAATCACACATGTCTTCTGATGGTAAGAGGCAAACATCATATATTTTAAGGAGCGAGCGAAGCGAATAAAGCTAAGCTTCTGAAGAAGATGCTTTTAACATATTTTATTGAATCAGGCGTTACTGTGCGGAAATCTGTTATAACTGATATAAAATAAGCATTTATTTTGCTAATTCCGCGTAAGCAGAGTAACTGTTGTGGCAAATAATAATCCAAACGACATAGAATGTGACAAGCCTAACTGACGTTGCCACCACCCACCTCCGCGACCAGAACGCGAATATAGGAAGAGCTCGGGAAACAATATAAATTGTCACGTTCTTCACATGTGACAACCCTACCTAAAGTTCCCACCTCCCACCTCCGCGACCAGATCACAAATAGAGTCCGAACACGGGAAACAAAACCACTTGTTACGTCCCTAGCCAACTTCGTCGAAGCACTCACTACAGAGAACACCAAATCGCACTCGACGTACGTTTCGCCTCGACGTCGTCTCCGATGTATGTCTTCACAAAAATTCCCACCTGCAGGGTAGGCAAAGAGTATCGAGTGCCAAGTAAAAGAAGTTCGCCGCTCGCTAGCGGTAGAGTGCTGTGCTTAATTTTTCCTGAAATGAATCCATCGCCGACATATTCCTGCCGCAGTGTTCACAGTGTTACGCATTATCATGTTCCAGTCCGATGGGTAGGGTAGCCGGT
>NJDD01001212.1:545732-560829 GCA_002245505.1 Calephelis nemesis | reverse complement strand
ATGAATCCATCGCCGACATATTCCTGCCGCAGTGTTCACAGTGTTACGCATTATTATGTTCCAGTCCGATGGGTAGGGTAGCCGGTAGACTTACACACTCTCCCTTACTCCTTACTCAAAGACAGCGATGTATCTATAGTCGTTGGTTGTCTCTTCAGTAACGCTGAAATATATTATCATTAATAACGCCATAAAAAATGTATTATCATCAAAAATGCCAATGTTACGCATCATTATGCTCCGGTCAGTTGGGGAGGGTAGCCGGTCAACGTACTTACTAGTCCTAACTCTCACCTATGAGGCAGCGACGTATCTTTGATCTTTAATTTCTATAGCCATAGTCCTTCATAGAATATTTACTGGCTATCATACCCATAGTGGTAGGTAGTAATTTACGGTAGATAGGGATAAATTAATTTACATTCTAAAAATAGTTTGTATTAACAAATAATCATGTATTCAATACAAAATACAGTGTGTAAATAGTAAATAAATAACTGTGGTCTAACGGTTTAGGCGTTGGACTTGACTGCATCAGGTCCCGGGTTCGAATCCCGTGTCGAGCAACAAAAATAAAATTTGGTTTTCCCAATTTTCTAAATAAAAAAATGTTGCTCGGGATTGGATATGTGCCCGGTTTTCAATAGGCTTGCCACCTATTACATTGTGGGACTTAGTGTCTTCGACAAGTCGTGGGTGCCTTGGTTGTGCCTCTGCCTATCTCTTCAGGGATATGGGCGTAAAGATACTTTTTTTTTAAATTAAAACCTATTAAAATATTTGCACACCACAAGTTGGTAGAATATGTTGGAACGCTAAATTAATTTTGTAACATCTTTGTAACACTCACATTCCGCAAATAGTTTTTTTTTTCTTACTTTCTTTAATAAAAAATATATTATAAAATATCATAACACGTACACACGTACGTACACGTATCACAAAGACGGTAAATCCTCTGATCTCATTAGGCCAAAAAAGTTTTAACTGGTGCTCATGTCTAACATTTACGGCCTTTAGCCTTGTTATATTATTAATTATCGCTAATTAACTACGCTTCTTGGTTTTGAAAACTCATACATAAATTCTTACATATATACATATCTTCACGCGAAATCCTTTACGTGGTAGACAGTTAGTTTTGAGTGTCAAATCTCATGACCCTTACAGATATTCCTGGTTTCCTCCACCCTTTTCATACCAACACGCGGATTTTTGAGACTCTTGACACCACCCTCGAATAAGTCAACCTTAGTCAAGCGGATGGACCAATTTCGATGCGGAAAGCTGACGTGATTGGTACAATGGAAGTTGGTACATTCTTAATAGTTATATAGGTATTTATAATGGCTAACTTTTTTGTAGAGAAAACTTCTTTAGCGGCGTTGCGCACTCTTTTTGGAATGTGTAAAAATTTCTAAACTTGCGTCAGGACACGCGACCTGATCGAAAACTCGTAAGATGGCGTAGGGTGCTTGCGCGAATGTTCGTGTTGTCATGTTTGTGTACGATAGCACAATAAATGAACATTGTATTCTACCACATAAGTGATAGCACTTTCATAGTGATAATTAAAGCAATTCGTGCAAAATTATTTCCTATAAATTATATTTGATATTTTTGGAATGGTTAGGTTTAATATTTAAGTTTTCTCTTTTGTCGGCACTCCCGGAGTGCAACTCGTCTTTTTTTATTTAGATTTATTGAGTCCACAGAGAAGTTTAATGACATTGAAAAATCATAAAGTGATGGAGCTGATGATGATGGAGATAGTCATAGGAACTCTTAAAATTTCCAAAATTGTCTGATCATGTTTGGACTTATTTGCTACGTCTTGAATTTCACATTTTGTCGCAATAATATATAAACTGGTAATACACTTTTTTGTCAAAAAAAAAATATTTTGTTAAATATACCTTTTTTATCAGGAATCGGAGGTCTTCGAGCAACAGAGCTTCGGATATCTCCACCAGTGGTGCAAAGAGGCTCCGACGTGATCTTGGCGTGTCTGTACGAACTGACAGATGCTCCTCTATACTCTGTCAAATGGTACCGCGGCAGGCACGAGTTCTACCGGTATTCTCCCACTGAAACTCCCGCCACCAAGATTTTCCCATTCGCTGGAATCAACGTAGATGTGAGTACTTTTATAGTTTTTAATAAATGTCTATGAAATAATCATACCAATTGAATCTAACCCTAAAGTAAGTAAATTATATGCTTGTGTTATGTTTTTTAGTAAATATACTAATACATTGCCTCTGTGGTCTAACAGACCAAGTTTTGGACTTGACTTCATGAGATCTCAGGTTCGAATCCCGGGTCGGACAACGAAAAGAAAATGTGGTATTTCCAATTTTCTAATTAAAAAAAATATTGCTCCGGATTGGTTACGTTCCCGGATGGCGATAGGCTTCTCACCTATCACATTGTGGGACTTAATGTCTTCGGCTATTCATGGTAGCCCCTTTGTGCATCTGCCTATTTTTTCGAGGATATGGGCGTGAAGATACTTTACTTTAACTAAACATAGAAATACTTAAATAGATACCAGAATAAATTTAAACTCGCAAACCCAGAATACAAACGTTTAAATGTTCATCACACATAGATCTGATACCGTCGGGAATCGAATAGGAGTCTTGCAGTTGGTCTATGAAGTTAGACGTGTACCCAAACTTCTTTGCCCAACAAAGCGATCTGTATGATTCCACAGACGTACACGTACACAACATTATTTTTTACAAATTCAGATGAGAGTAAAAAAGCGTATATTTTATTTAAAACTAATAAAATAAATATCCCTGCACAAGTTACACAAATTGAACCTAACCCCAAAGTAAGCAAATTGTATGCTTGGGTTATGGGTGTTAGTCAACTATTGTAATACATGAAAATACGTAAATAGATACCAGAACAAATTTAATAAACACCCAGACCCGGAAATGAATACATCTATATGCTCATCCTAAATTGCCTGCCCCAGTCAGGAGTTGAACCCGATCCTCGCGGTCGGTCAACGTAGTTAGCCGTGTACGCTAGTCACTCGACCAACGAGGCGACAATAAGTAATAATAATGTAATACGTTAAGGACTTATGATACAACATCTAAGTTATATCTTTAAAAATAAATAAATCTTTGAACTATCGATGTTCGATATGTTGAAAACCTTAAAAGGTCCATCCGTAATCTAGAACGGTTAGCGAATATAGGTTAACAAAATAACGTTTATGTAGATTGCTATCCCTTAACGTACGGTTAGGTCTGGGATTGAGCCCCTGAGAGTTTTTAAGTAAAGGATAAAATAAAATACGGATATAATAAAAATTGTATTACTTTTAAACATGATTGTATCAGAGACCACATAAAACCAAGTTCAATACCGGCCGCCTGATCATAGAACCGACATATTCTGCGATCCCAAGTTTGATTCCCGAATAGAGAAACAACGCAAATGGAAAACAAACAATTTTATGATAAAAAAAACGCTGTTCGCGATTGGGTTTGAATATTCGGTAGTTGAACCAGACTGCTATAGTCGACAACTTTCCTTTTATTTGTCCTTGCAATGTTTTAATGTAAATAAAAATATTAATATTCTCTGTTCTTTCTGTTTAACTACATTTAAGCTTTGTTCCGCTTAAATTTTAAGTAGATAAAGATTAAAATCGGCGAATGTTACGGTATGTGTAAGGATATGAAAGGATGGTCATTTGGCAAACTTACTTAGGGAAGCTGCTTCAAATCCCAGCTGCATTGGCTGGACAACGCAACATTAACGTCTTTGTTATAGACTACTTCATACTACTACATTTATTTGTCGTATATAAAATAGTACATAATATTTTTCTTTTGCTTCTAATTGCACCTGTGTTTAGTAGTTCGGGGTTGGATTTGACTTCATGAGGTCCTGGGTTTCATGCGCGGGTCGAACAATAAAAAGAATATGCTATCGCACTTTCCTACTATATAAAATATCATCATCATCATCATCAGCCGGAAGACGTCCACTGCTGGACATAGGCCTCCCCCAAAGTGCGCCACAAGTCACGATCACCAGCCGCTTGTAACCAGCGACTCCCCGCGACTTTGACCAGATCATCAGTCCACCGGGTGGGAGCGGTGCGGGGCCGCCACTCGAGAACCTTTCTTCCCCAGCGGTTGTCGGTTCTGCGAACAATGTGGCCTGCCCATTGCCACTTCAGCTTGCCCACTCTTTGAACTATGTCGGTTAATATAAAATATTGCCAGGGATAACAGTCTGGTGGGCAATATGTTTGCCACTAAGCATATTTCGAGACACTAATCTTCGTCTAGTCGGGGTGCCCTGGTTAGCCTTCTGCCTAAATCCTTGGGTATGCGATCCTAAAAATATGTTTCTATATTTCCACATCGGCTGTAGAAGAAATTGAATACATTTTATTGCTTTATATGTTTTTAAAAATGGCAATCAAAAAAGTGTTAGTTTAGATTACAAAAATAAAATTAAGAAAAGAAATAAAATAATTGCATAAATTAATTGGAAAAGACCAAGAGAAGCTCATTGTATTTGCACCGAAAAACTAATGGTAGCTATCAGCAACAATTGGCAATAATTTATCATTTGAATTGTAATGAACAAATTTTACGCCTCTCCCACTTGATATAATGAAATTCTAAGTAAGATTCTTGTAATAGTCTTAAGTTAAAAGACGAAGAGGAATAAATTATGCTAAAATATTCGTTATCTTATTTAACCAAAGGAAGTAGGGATTTATTTGAGTATATATAAAAAACATGTGCGTGTATGCGCGTGAGAAATTACACTTGATTATAGAATTATTTAAAAAAAATGTGTTTGTATTTATGTACACGTGTTAGAAGAACTTTTTCGGCGTACTAAGATAAAAAACTTTTTAAAAATTTTATCTTTTGCCTTATTTTACATTTGTAAGACAAAATGTCACTTACCATAGAAAAAAGGTATTTAATACATTAAAAATTTTATTATAATGCATTATTTAGTTAATAAAGTTTATTTAATATTTAAGGTACCTTTTTTGAAAAACTAAAATGTTATCTATAGCTAACTTCATCATGTCGGCTTTTCGTGACGGTGTGGGCGCGCATCGTAAAAATTTACCCTCATCTTTTTTTCCTAACGCGCCAAAAGAAGTATAACTTCAAACAAAACCTATGACGAAAGCTGTACAAGTCGCACTTTCTAGAAACTAAAACACGTGTGTAAATGTAGCAACATGTTTCTAAAGCAGGTAACTTCATGATGTTAATTTTGTGTTATAGATGTGCGCTTATCTTAAAATTTCACTCTCACCATTTTTTCATAACGCACCTAAAGAAGTATGACTACAATAACACAAAGTGTTGATTTAAGATTCGCATTCTGAAATTAGTATAAAAAAACAAAATACAAAATCCGCTATATCTCGTGTTTTAAACCTGTAAATAAAATGTAAAGAACTATGTCAAGTATCTTCACGATTCGGTGAAGGACATAGTCTTAAAATATATCTTCGCCTGTCGGATAACTGTTATTCAACATATGCGAAAGTTCGTAGCTGAAAATGATAGTTTGCATATAAAATTAAAAAAACTAAAAGTGTTTTTGTTCCATACGAATTTAGTAAACAAATACACTACATTATTATGAAATAAAGCACAGATTTAAATAAAAACCTTTAAATCAAGTTGTCCAAATAATATGCTCTAATTAAAAGTATTTTTTGGATTAATCAATTAAGCGTTATTTTTTTATATTCATTTAGATATCAGAATTTATTAAGGCATTTCTTTAGAATATCAGAATTCATTAAAATGTTCCTTTGGACTATCAGAGTTCATTTAGAAATTCCCTTAGAATATCAGAATTAACATTCTGCATGTAAAAGTTACTAGTGCTGTTTTGTAAGTAGTTGGTAAAGTGCTACACAACAGATCAGATTGTTACCACTGCCTTACCTACTCATGACACAGAGCATCAGCGCCTGTAAAATAAAAAATAAAATTGTATAAAAAAAGGGTAGTAGACATTACTAGAAAAGGGTGTAAAATGCTATTTTAATTAAAATATTTTTACAAATCCGCTACATCTTACGCAATGGGACATAGAAATAAACAAAGCACCTTCACTTCAACGCGTCCAAACAATGTGCTGTAATACACCGTAATTGTTTTGTTTAAACCCCCTTTGTTTCACTGACACTTCGGATTAAGCAATTAATTGGAATTCCATTTCTGATATTCACTTAATTTTATTCTGTTCGCGACTGTTTGCGGCGGCTACTTAATTTAAAGTGACAATTCTATTGATTTCATATTCAATTCAAGTCATTCAAGTCAAAAAAAGATCATTTTATTTTCACTTATCATTCTACGGATAGTTAATTATTAACTCGCTAACGCCTTTGACTTTGCCTCTTGATATTACCAAATGTTTTTTTTTCATTTATTCTCATTTAGGTTTAAATATTTTATTCACTTTAAAAGTAAGTACAAGGCAATCATTTGTAGCTGACTGTTGACAGGAAAGTGTCACTGCGAATTTTACGCATTATCTTGTATTTTACAAGAAGTAAATCCCACCAAAAACTTTTCATTTTTTGATGATATTGGAAGGCAAACAATTCGACGGATTTCCTAATGGAAAGAAATTCACGTCGTCAAGAGACACCAAAGATGGTAATGGTGCGTTGCCAACCTGAGGCCGGGATGTTAAGCCTCGATCTGAAGTAAGTTTACCGGCTACCTTGCCCTCCAAACTGAAACACGTCATGACGTTATGGCGGCATGAATAGTCAAGGCGGTGGTATCAATCCGGGTGAGTCGCTGCGAAACTCTATCACCTAGTCAGATGTCACGGTGTTAGTGACGGTAAACCTGTGCTCGCCTTTTACGAGCTGCCTCGCAGGAAGGCAGATGGTCTATTCTGCAAAGGAGCCCGGATGTAAAATGTTGCCAATTATGACCATACAAGATTTTCCTTGTGAAAAAGATATACGGTAAACTCACTTTTGCTGGAGGCCTAACATCACGCTTCAGGTTGGCAACGCACCGCTACCACCTTTGGTGTCTCTTTTTTGAATTTCTTACCACCATAAAATCCATCTGCTTGTTTGCCTTCCAATATTATAAAAAATATATAGGAAAATAAAAGACTGCAATATTAATAGGTAGGTACGAATAATGTCAAGTAAAGTTTGTCAGATCGGCTAGTCCGTAATAATTCCATAAATAGAACAATTATTGTCTTCGTCACTAGTTTTAAAATAAGTAGCCGTTGATTCTTGGTGAGCAACGTGTGCCTACTCTGTTATATTTATAGACTGTTATTTTTCTATTTACTTGTAAATGCGTCACCATGTCACCAAACATATTTTAACATATTTATAAGTGAAAACTTGTAATTGGCCCTATATAAAATATTTTCTGTATTGTTACTTTTGCTAGCTGTAAGTTTTCCTTTAATGGTAAAATAAAATAAAATAATTTTCATTTTGTTTTCATGTACCACGATGATTTTATCGACAATTATTAAATCGTTGTGGTACATGAAAATTCAAACTCAAACTCAAAATCTATTTATTCACATGGATCTATACAAAGATTCTTGTGACGCGACTATATAATTCTAAAAACTACCACTGGATCGGGACGTCCGCCGACACACTGAAATCCGGCGAAAGAAACTCAGCGGGCTTGTCTTTTTTTCTTATAAATAACATTCACAAAAGTATATTACATTTAATTAATTTGTAGAGAATGTATGAGGAGCAATTAATCCCAAGCATTTCTGTCTTCTAAATATTCTGTAATCTTATAATAACCTTTACAATACAACTTAGATCTAATACATTTTTTTTAAATTTATACATATTTTTTCAAAATTTATACATTATTAAGTAATACTCACAAGGTCTGATTTGATATCCTTAAAATTTAAGTGGGTCCCACTTCTTGGTGGGTCGCTCCGGTATCATTATCATCTACCTCTGGCAAAAACAACCATTAGTATCTGTTTGTTATTGGCCGAACATACTAGCTGTTCCGGTCGACTTCGTTCGGCCCTTTCAGTTTGTATGGAAAAATTAAAATATATGTTTTCCTAGTTTCCTCGCTGTTGTAAGGGATAAAATGTACCCCATGTCCTTCTCCCGGTTCTAAGCTCTCCATCAATTTTCAGCTTAATCGGTTTATCTATCACGACTTTTTTTTTGTTTTTATTGTTTTTAAGGTGTATTGTGGTATTCGGAGCGAAGACAAAGCCAACAAATCAAAACCATGAAAATTGGTCCAGCAGATCTCGAGTTATAAGTAGATTATATTACTAGTAGGACTAATTAGGTTAGCGAAAGTCTTTCTTTTTATTTTAAACAAAATCTCCTCAAATTGATTTAGGTAAAACTTGATATCAACATAGTATCTTATAAGACATATATTAGAATTATATAAAAATGTATTTCTACTGTTCTTTCTGATATAAAAAATATTATATTTTACATAGCATTTACTGAAGATCTTCTTTTTGTGAGAGTTAGTCTTAAATCAAATCTATAAATCATATTATTTACAATATATATCCAACATTTGATATCTCAAAATATGACAATATTTTACGGTATCTCGGGAGATGTTTTTTTCGTTTTTGCTACATATTTAAGATATATATAGAAAAGACAGTCCAACGCCTACTTTATGATTTATGGTCCCAAAACTTCGTCTTGTGTCACAGATATGACGCAGTTGTGCGATATGATAAAAGTAACTTTACTGTTTTTATTTTGTTCTGATATCAGAACATTCTTTTTAGTTAACTACCCAGTGGTGCGGGAGCCTAAGGGGGTAATTTGGGAGTTACTTGCGCGTGTCAAACAGTACTAGCTGTTGTCCGCGGCGTTGTCCGTGTGGTTAGTGGTCAAATGGGAACATTTTTCGGGATAAACACTACCTTATGTGTTAATCTAAGTAACCCTCCACGTGTGTACCAAATTTCATGAAAATCGGTTCAGCAGTTTTTGGGTGAAGGAGTAAGAAACAAACATACAAATTTACGCACTTTATAGTATAAGTAGGATAACAGGATTAAGTCGTGCCCTATATAGGTACCTTATCTTTTCCTGACGTCTCTACTGGTCCAGTATTTTCCTATCCTTATAACGTCAGTACTCGCCATTGCTTTGTTGCGGTTTTGATGGTAACTTTAAACATGTGTTCACAAAAGGCTTAAGTTCCCCGACTTAAACTGGCAACACGCTATTGACATTTTTGTCTAAATCTTAAGTTATTTTTTTTGCCCTATAATATTTAGAAAAGTTAAAGCATAAAGATGTAGGCAGAGGTATGACCAGGGTAACGACGACTAGCCGAAAACACTAAGTGATAAATGGCAAATTTATCGCTAACCTAATACATATCCAATCCGGAGCAACATATTTTTTAGAAAACTGGTAACACCATATTTTCTTTTTTTGTTGCCTGAACCCGGTTCCTTATGAAGTTCTGTCAAATGTGTTACACAAATTTCCCCTTACTAATGAAAACTTAGGAAATCGTTAATATGATGCGGAAATTCGCTAACAAAAAATGAATTTACACACCAGATCAAAACTCGCGTAACTTTTATTAGTAACAGCAATTGAATCTAACCCTAAAGTAAGCATTTTATGTGTACTAGTCAGCGGTATAAATACATATTCTTAAATAACCAACAAAATAAATTAATACGTGAACCTTAACCCAGAAACACAGACATCTAAGATTTTGATCATAGAACTGCCCTTGTTGGAAATCGAATCCGACCCTGCCAGTCGGTCGGTGGCGTTAGGCATGTACGCCCTTCAGAATCAGTAAAAACTTTATTCACGCGTACCATACAAGTAGTACTTAGGTATGCTGCGTCGACATTTTTAAAAACTACCTCCGGATTGGAATCTTGGCCACACACAGAAGATCTGGCTTTTATGTCGCCAGATCTTGTCAGCGAGCTTGTCTTTTTTCATTGCTAATAGTGACATTATAACCTAATTCAATCTAATAGTAACGTTATATTTTTTCCTTGTGTTCGTCCGAGCTCCTTTGCAGAATAAACCATCTGCCAGGCACCTCGTAAAAGGCGAACATAGGCTTACCGTCATTAACATCGTGACATCTGACTAGGTGGCAGAATTTCGTAGCGACTCACCAAGATTGGTACCACCGCCTTACCTATTCCTGCCACCATAACGTCGGAGGATAAGGTAGCCGCTAAACTTACCCAGGCCTTAATCAACTTATCCCGGCCTCAGGTTGGCAATGCACCACTTCCACTTTTGGTGTCTGTGGGCGCCGTAAATTTTTTACCATCATTAAATCCGTCTGCTTATCTTCCAATAAAAAAACACGAATTGCAATCTAATTTTAACTTAAATAAAAGTATAACAAATAACATTATAATGCCATTGCACAAGCAACCAACTTATACTTAAATTTACTTTTAGTAAAGATTTAAAGTTAGAATAAAAAATAGCAATAATTTATCTATATATTATCTTCAACTTAACCAAATTAAATTAATTGAGGTATGAACGAAATAAATTGGTAACTTTGATTACTTTATATTTAAAGAGTTTATAAAGTCATGTTCACCTGTCACAGCCAGAATACTGTTACGAAATTTTGCAAATTAATTACGGAGGTGCCTTTAACTTTGTGCAGCACTAGGACTCAAAATGAAATAAGTTTTTATGTTGAAATATTACAACTTTTTTGGAAACAGAACTTGGGTACCTAAGTCAAAATCGGCCATCAGCAAATGTTTGAGTTCCTGCACCGAGGGTTTCGTGCATACCTCTAGGTATCTAAAGGTATATTAATACGTGATGCCAAAACTTTGGACCCCTTTTTACGAATATTTGGTTTATGTGTAGGAGAAGTGCAAAACGCTTATATTTTTCGCGCGGAAACCAATTTTTAAAGTTACATTAAAATTATTAATAATGGAGCTACAACTCCGGGAGTCGAGACATATCGTACTGTAATAGGCTGTAGAGTAACGAAAAGTGTTACATAAAGTGTAAAGTGGATAAGTACAAAAAAGTGTGTATACAATGGAATCCCACTAAGTGCCGTTGATGAGTTCTACGGAAAATCTGTGGAGTTAGATATACTTACTGACCGTATTCACAACAGTGAATAAAGAGTAAGAGTGATCTGTGTAAGGGATAAATAAGCATGAATTTGGTTTGGTTATTTGTAAACAATGGTAGATTAAAGATCAACAAAATAGATATGCAATGCAAATGCGGATGGATACAGGTAACAGGAGAGACGTAGGTTAAAATGTCACAAATCCACTATCAAATCTCTCGGGTTTTATCCGATAGTGGTTTCAAGAGTGTCCGAAAACGGAGCATTTGTATGAAAAGAGTGATGAAACTGCAAAAGCTAGCCAGCGCTGTAAGAATCGCGACACCTGGTACTCCATAATAACTGCATTTATTGCAATAATTAGCATATATGAGAAGATGTCAAAGAAGATGTATGTCAAAATATTGCTAACAATATAGTTTTCGTTTCAGAAGAAACCACAAACGTGAGTAGTGATTGAGCTACGCACTAAGTTAACTTGCTTTTGGTGTATCCTTTTCTTTTCCAATGAAACAAAAAAAAAAACAGATGGCACATTTTAAATATTTTGTTGCGAATTGTAAACAAACAGATGGCGCGTCCAATAGTAAATCCCTTATTACATTATTCGACCAAGTTTTAGTATGATCACATCTTGCTATTACACACAGCTTAATATTGTATGCTAACTCATTTGCAAATCGCAAATAGCTGGTGACAATCGTTGCAACAGAAAGTTTTCGTAGCCTTTACTGCGTTTATTAATATCAAAAATTAAAAAGAAAATTATGGACAAAGGGACCTTTATTTCTTTGGAAAAATGACAATTAAGAAATTGAAATACTGAGGGTTTTGGAACCATCTGACTCAAAAACCTACATTAAAGTAGGATTTGCAAATTAAAATATAATATGTTAAAATTTAGTTATTCCTTAGATGTATTCAATCACGTTTAAGCATGTCATGGTGCACGCCGCAGCGATGACGTTAATACTGTCGTTTGCGAGTCGAAATGAACGGACAAAGCAGTCTAAGTCTTATTAATCTAGCAGGTATTAAGTAAGCAAGCTAGTAAGCACGACTGAAACTATTCAATCGGTCAAACTAAGACAGGATTATTTGCTTAATCTTAATCGTATCAAACTTTACGATATTCGGTCGATTCTAATTAGACTGTGATTGTTATTTTTTTCCACATCAAATAACCAGCGGCGCACGCTTTTTTTCAATTAAAACACCAACATTTTCTTTCAATCCCATTCTTTCTCGGATCTCACTGTTATGTATGCGATCAGCGAGCATAGCACATATATTTCCGCTCCCATAGTCACGTTACATATTACGTAACTACAACGTATAAGTATTAAACTTTGGTGATTTTGAAGACAGTTTTTGTTTTGAACTTCACGTTTATAACTACTCAATAAATCAGTACAAGGAGTAAGAAGTGATTAGTAATAATATTTTTTGGCACGTGGTTCATTTCATCAATAAGTTTATTATTGTATTTTAAAATATTATAATTTATATAGTTACGGGAGGCAGGTAAGCTTGCGGACAAACCTATGTAAGGTTTTAGCAAATCTTGTTGTTAAAAAAATGTTTAATATTTTATTAAATAAATAAAAAACGGTAATAAAGATGTGAAAGAATTTAAAAAAGAATAAAAAAATACTCGCTATACTATCATTTTAACTTTGTTATCAACTTTTAAATTACGTGCAAATAAAACTTTTCTATAAATCTAATGTTAGGTAATTGAAGCGTCAGTCTTAATTTGGCAAGTATAAATAACAGAATTTATTTAACCAACAATTCAAAACGGTGAGTTTAGATACTATAGTAATAAACAAAACTATGTTCTTGTGTTTTTGTTACGTGTCATTTGCCAGCTATCATAAGTAGTGATTGATTTTTTAGATTTACTAAAATAGCTGATTCACATAATTTCTTTGATATACCTATTGTTTTATGATTTTATTTGTTAATTTTTATTAGTGGTATGGCAAAAATGTCTACGGTTGATACTACTAATTTTCTTCATTCTTTTTTACTCTCCCGGGAACACACACACACACACACACACACACACACATAGTCGGTGTCGGAAGTGTGTGAACAGCATAACATCAGTTCCACAAACAGATACTATCACTTTATCCTGCTGCCACAGTATCAGTGGTTATAATTGTCGTGTTTCTTGCTCTCCTATGCGTATCTTACTAAAGAGTCCGTCTGTGCTGTCATAAATAAATAAGGCACCAGTAACGTATATGATGTTTTAAGAAGACAGTTGTCTTTTACCATCAGTAACCTTTTTGTTAGTTATCTCATGATACAAGAATAAACTAGGTTTTACTGGGTGGAAGATTTTCGCAGCGACTCGCGCAGATGGTTACCACCGCTTTCGCTTTCGCTTGACGTGTTTCTGTTCGGAGGACAAAGTAACAGGTAAATTTACCTTTGCTCGAGGCCAAGCATCCCGGACTCAGATTATCAAGGCACCATTGCCACCTTTTGTGTCCCTAGGTATTTTTTTTACCGTTTTGGTCAGGGATTGCAGAATAGACCATCTGCCTTCCTGCCTGGTAGCTCGTAAAAGGCGAGAATAGGCTTACCGTCACTAGCACTGTGACATCCTACTAGGTGGTAGAGTTTCGCAGCGACTCGCCTGGATTGGTACCACCACCTTACCTATCCTGGCACCATAACGTCCAATACTTGCCGTTGATGTGATGGCAAGGTAGCTGGTAAACTTACTTTTGCTCGAGGTCTAACATCCCGGGTTCAGGTTGGCAATGCACCATTACCATATTTTGTGTCTCTAGGCGCCGTTAATTTCTTACCATCAGGAAATTTGTCTGCTTGCTTGCCTTCTAATATCATAAAAAATTAAACAAAAGCGGAAATCATTAACATTTTTTCTCTAAAATAAACGATTACGAAATATAAAGCGAAAATGTAGAGTTCACAGCTAAAACCATTTCCTCTTCCCCGTCCATTACAAAACATTCAAATATTTTTATGTGATTTATTTCCTTGACCTGATCCCGGCAGATGTTCATAAATTTAACCCTTTATCACTCCTTATTCCAATTGTGATAACTTGCTCGCTCATTTTATGCTTTTTCCTCTTGTTTAGTTGTAAAATATTACCATTATGTCAGTGGTCGCCTTAAATGCAAGATGTTATTCTGATAATTTGTTTATTTGGGTTTTTTCATTTTTCTAATAAAAAAAACGTTGCTTAGGATTGGATATGTGCCCGGTTAGCGATAGGCTTGCCACCTATCACATTGTGGGACTTAGTGTCTTCGGCTAGTCATGGGTGCCCTGGTTGAGCCTCTGCCTACCTCTTCGATAATGTGGGCGTGAAGATACGAAAAGAAAGAAATGAACATTTGCTCACTGGTCGTAATTAAAACAGTAAGTTTCGAGAAAGGTTGGGTTAGAAAGATAGTGTTGATGTCGTTTCTGTGATCTAGAAGTTGTGTTAGATTTGACTTTATGAGCTTTTTTGATTTGGCTGAGGTTCCATCCCAGGGTCTGCCAAAAAAAAGAAAATGTGTTTTTTTTTTCAATGTTTTAACAAAAAGGTTTGCCACGTGCCCGGATCACGGTAAGCTTGCCATCTATCAAGTTGCGGGACTGAGTATAATCGTCTAATCGTGGGGGCCACAGCTGTGTCTCTACCTACCTCTTCTGGAAAATTGGCGCAAAGATAATTTCAGTTTTAAATTTATTGACAAATATATTTTACTTAATACTAATAAATAATTCTTATTACAAAAACAAATGTAAATTTGATAATAGCCAATAGCTTCTCTGAATTTTGGTCGGTCTCACAGACCATTGTGTGGGTATACGAAGGTTAAAGTGGTACGAATCAAGGCGAGCTGCACACAGCACAGCAATCTACGGCCTAGTTTAACTAACAAAAGCAAACACATAAGGCAGTTACTGCCTTATTCATAAAAAATAGTTAAGTAACCTCC
>NJDD01001212.1:524097-544769 GCA_002245505.1 Calephelis nemesis | reverse complement strand
GTCCGAGGTTGCTTAAAGTGACAGCTATTTAAGAGTATATTTAAACAAATGATTAACTCTAAATAGCGTTTATGAATAAGATTTTTTTTAAACATTGCTTAAATTGGTAATTAAAAGTTAAGCAACGTTTATGAATAAGCCTGTAAAGTTTTTCAAAAAAAGAGTATAATTATTCGATCGAAATATTATATTTAAATATAGAACTTAAATTTAAAAAGCAATTCCCGCCACCCCGTCCATTTCAAAACATTCAAATATTTTTATAAGATTTATTTCCATGGCCTGATCCCGGCAGATGTTCATAAATTTAACCCTTTATCACTCCTTCTTCGTATTGCGATAATAACTTGAATAATTTTGTTCTTTCCCCTTTTGTATAGTTCCTCTCAACTGAAACGGGTTAAATGAAAGATGAACTGTGGCTTCAATTCAGTGATTCACCGACCTTTGCTTATTGTTTCTATTAATCTTTGGATCATTGATTCATTTTACTGATATGGTATTAGGATTTTCTGACATATTCAGGATTTGACAAAAAGTTTTGTACTATGACCGCCTCGTTGGTCGATTGGCTAGCGTACAAGCCTAACTGCACTGACCAACCGCGAGGCTCGGGTTCGATTACCGACGGGGGCAGGCATATGTGTGATGAACATTTAGATGTCTGCATTTCCGGGTCTGGGTGTTTATTAAATTTATTCTGGTATATATTTAAGTATTTTTATGTATTAGAATCGTTGACTAACTAGTCGTAAGCAAATAACTTGCTTACTTTGGGGTTAGATTCAGTTTGTGTAACTTGTCCAGCAATATTTATTATCTATTATTATTATGTACTTTTGCTAATAATATATTGAGATTTTTATCTGATAGTCGTGTTTAACCATGATACAGGGTATCTGTCACATCTTAGGTACCAATTTAGCTCTCAAATGTATAGCTGCAGCAACAAATATTCAATATTTTATATATGTACTAGCTGTTACCCGCGGCTTTGCTCGCGTGGCAGCTAATATGTTTAGTGATTATAGCCCATTAATAAGGACTTTCGTACAAATTTTCAACCCCTATTTAAACACCTTAGGGAAAAAAATTCCAGAACCACTTAAATACTTATCAACTCATTTTTAATAAGTAACCCAAAAATAAAGTTTCATTTTTGTAACGTTAGAATTGACGGTTTCCATACAAACTTTCAACCCCTATTTTACCCCTTTAGTGGTATAATTTTGAAAATTCTGTCCTAAGCGGGTATCGACGCAATATAACAACCCTACTCACCAAATTTCATGGCTGTAACTTTAACAGTTTGCTCGGCGATGATGAATCAGTCAGTCAGGACATGTTGTGTTATAAAAAATCCATATGAAGCAACCATTAAATGACGTAGTAGGTACCATAGCTTTATAGTTATGTGAATAATTTGGACAAATGTTATTATCTTGAACAAAATAATAGTATTTGAAAGAGACGTAGCCAGAAAGGATGTTAGGAGTTATATTTGATGATATAGTGCTGGAACAAGTGAAGGAAATTGTATATATTGGTTGTGCTTTTAGTTGGGATAGCAGGTACACAACAGACATAGAAAGTAGATTGAGTACAGGAAAGCGAGGTTTTTTCAAGATTAAAGACGCTACACAATCGCTTTGCATAATTCTGTGCGTAATCCAACATTGTTGTATGGAAACGAGAGTTAGGTATGTCAGAATTAGCATGAGAGTAGGATAAATGCGGCCAAAAAGAGAGCGCTTCAGAAAATCTATGGTGTTACGCTCGCTGACTGCATTCATAATAGAGATATCCGGGAAAGAGTGGGATTGAAAGAAAGTGTTGGTGTTGAAATGAAAAAGGGCATACTCCGCTGGTTCGGACATGTAGAAAGAGTGACGGATGAAAGATTGACAAAGTAGATATACAACGCAAATGTGGATGGATGTAGGTACCCGGAGAGACCTAGGCTGACATTCCACGATCAAATCGCACGGGTGTTATTCGAAGATGATTTCAAGACTCTGCGAAACCAATGTGTTTGTATAAAAACGGTAATGAATGTGATGGAAGCCAGACAGGTTTGTCAGTATCGTTAGGTTTGGCACTTAATACCTCTGCCCACCCCGCAAGGGATTTGGCGTGAAGATATGTATGTATTTATTAGGTGTAATTCAAAACTACTTGTAGGATGCTGATAATGATCTCGGAATCATTAGTTATCTTTTGGAAAAAGGTATATCACAATGTAGTAGTAAAATAACAATTGTTTTTTCGCAGTTTCACTGCGCTAAAATTATGCATTTTTAATTATATTTTCTTTTACTTTCCTTCATTTCAATGGTTCTGTTTTTATTGTAGCTTATGGTATGTACAAAAAAAGTTAATTATAATAAAAGATTTTTGTCAACAGCTAGCCAGGTCAAACCAGAGCCAAGTTGTCCTGACGAGGGTCAGTTTTGGTCTCTCCGGAAACTTCAGCTGTGAGGTCACAGCTGACGCCCCATCGTTTGCTACTTCCATTGTATCTAGTAACATGGACGTTGTTGGTGAGTTTTTTGTAACATTAAATAAATTTTTATTTTAAAAATTTAAGTAACCTTAAAATTACTTCCAATGTCCCCCTACATAACTGGTATGCGATGAAATCAAAATTCGACGCGATGTCGTTCCAAACAAAAAAAATCTCATAAAAATCGATCAATTCGTTCAAAAGTGACACCAAAGACAGATATACATACACGTCAAACTTATAACACTCTTTTATAAGTCGAGTGTCAAAAACTAGATGAATTAAGAAATAACCAACTCCTCCAAATAGGTGACTTTGGTAGTCAGTTCTTTGATATTTGTGGTGATTCTGCTGTTCACAAACTAAACTTATTTTAGATGCCTGCTGTCTTTTTCAAATGGAAAAAAAACAAACAAGATAGAACACTTTAGGCAACATGTCAGATTAGTCCGGATATATCAAATCGTGATGTTTTTAATCAACTTTTTCCGAGTGATGGATTTAAGAATGACGTTTATGGACTAATTTGACAGCACTAAAAGTGTTTTGTCTATTTCTATTGCTCTCACGGAAAAAATATAGCGATAACTCAAAATTCGTTTAGTTAGTGCGCAACAAAATTACCACCATTGTTGGCAAAGAAAATGATAGGTTGGATTATTCGTGATCTGGTTTACGAGGACGTCTGTTTGTCACATCCAATGTCACTAGGGAAATTCCAACTAAAAAAGTTATACGGTTCCGCGGGATTAGTAAAATAAAGCCTTATTCATTTTGTCATAATGGATTTCCGTTAGATCTCTATACGTCCTACATATGCCAAATCTTCCTCACAAATATCTAAAACTAAAACTTTGGAAAATTTATAAATAACAATCACTTTTCATCTACAAATATTTCACAAAATCCTTTATTTACCTTAATATAATATATATGTAATGAGGGATGTTATAAGTTCCACGTGTCTGTGTGTTCAGTGGCATCATTACTTTTGAACGGTCCCGGTCGGACCGACTTCAATATGGATCCTTTTGTTTAAAATTTGACTTTATCGAGATAATTATATTCTATAAAATTAGGATTATTTAGGGATACATACACAGCGTGCGCTCCTTCTAATTGCAAAGCTCGCACGCTGTGGATGTGAATTTCTACTAAATTTATAAACATTTTTCGATTTTAGCTCATTGGTTTATTTGAATTATCCATATTTCTTTCTGTTATCATATCTTAATATAAACAGTATGATTTCTGTATATAAGTTTACGTTTGATTTCTATTGAGCCAAATTTATTTAATCGTGTCTAGGTTTTAATTGTCGTTAGAGAACTGTGTGAACTATTAGTACACATAAAAATATATTTTTAAGTATTCGTTTTCAAAGGTCTAGTGATGACGAATAGACATATTTGGGACGTATAGCGCCTTAAGAAACACCAGGGTTCTTACCATGAGTTTACAGCTAGTCAAGTTTATTATACTAACAACAGTCTCTGTAAATTATTTGTACGAAAACTTTGAACAGCGCCTCTATTGGTAACTGAGAGAAACACATTTTTAGACCAAAAATGTCATAGATTTCGATACGTAACTTACCGAACGTAATCTATACCAACTCATGGTAAAGATTCTGATTCAATAAAATGCACTACACGTAGAATAGTTTTGTCGCACTATAAGTTTCCGCAGTATACGCATAAACGTAATATACGCAGGTTAAATCATTATTAAAAATTTGCAAAATAATTTTCAGTGACCAATATTTGCAAGTATATTTTGTCCACAGTCCTCCCACCATCTTCACCACTAATACTTACAAGTCAGCACTACTACATGCCCGGCGACGTGCTCAGAGCCAACTGCTCCTCTGGCCCGAGTCGACCGCCGTCCGAGCTAACTTTCTACATCAATGATATTCCTGTAAGTATATAACTATTGCCTGTATACTAAATTAAATAATGAAAGCTTTCGTCGCATATGATTTGGCCAGATATTTGGTAAGTACCTTTAGTCTGGGCTGATATCCCGAAGAGAGATTTTGTTGCGCACTCACTAAACTCATTTTAAGTTATAGCTATCTTCTTTTAACGAAAGTAATAGAAAGAGATAAAACACTTTTAGTGCTATCAGATTAGTATTTACACGTCATTTCTACAGACTTTTTATCTATTACTTGGAAAAAGTTGATTAAAAACATCATAATTTGACATGTCCGCACTAATCGTACATTTTTAAAATGTTCTATCTCTTTTGTTTTTGATTCATTAACAAAAGACAGAATGCTTCTAAAATAACTTATTCTGTGAACAGCAGAATCACTAACACTATGATATTATAATTTAGTATGGTAAGAAATACACTCAATAAATTCATGATTACCAATACTTCTCCAGAGTTTTTTTTGAGATTGGTAGGAAACAAATAAAGCTAATGAATTTCCTTAATTGGCAAAATCGGTTTCTAACCTATAGCCTAAATCCTTTAATATACCTACTAGAAAAATTATGAACTTTCGATTATGACTCAAAAACCACAAGTCGGATCTTGATCATATTTTCAAGTGATTCCATCATAATATGGTGGTCCCATATGATGGAATCATACGTTATCATCATTAAAAGGATATATCAATTTTTTTTGTAAGTAAATGTGAAACCTGCATTCGAAAAAAGCATACATACAAATGACATATTTCTGCTTGTTCAAGGCGGTTAAAAATTGAAATAAGATTGGTTGAGTTAACATAATTTGTGTACCGATCTAAAAAAAGGAGGAGGTTCTTAATTATGCTATGTTTTTTTTGGTTTGTTACCCGCTTACTCAGCTTATTACAAGCCAATTTTGATTGGTTTCTTATTAACTTTTTCAATATAATTGGTTTTATAATTTATGTAGGAACATTCCGTATTCATTTGATACCTATCTTAAAAAAAGACGTGTGGCACTCGGACACTGCCGCGGTAAAGCTATTGCATAAGCAGACATGAGTCATGAAGTGGGAGATTACGCAAGCGCAGTAACGCCGATACAACCAATGTCACCTAGAGGTGAGTTGCTGAACTAAAGAGACAAGCGTGATCAAGAAGTCATTAAGAATTCTGCTATTCATCGATAGATAGATAGGCAAAACTAAAAAGTCGAAGTCGGAGTGTGTTAGGTTCGGGGGTATTAGGTTATTTCGTTACGGAATTTCTGGATTCGGTCTCCACGTTCAAGGCCCGCGATAGAAGCTATGCAATAGCTTAGAAAAGAATCATCAAGTCACGACTTTTTTCTTTCTTTAATTTTTTTTTAGAATCAAGACGTGGTACTTATCCATAACGTTTTTGCAGTTTTGTTGCAATATTTGTTTTAAATACTTATTTATTGTATTTTTTGTTGTATATAACATTAAGTGAACACACACAAGTATCTTTTCCCATGTCGGAACACACGCTATAACCATCGGGGAGCAAATATTACGAATAATTAAGCTTCGGTTTAAAAGCGTCATTAACCATTAAAATTTCCATTTTAACGCTCAGCAAATAGTTCTTTAACACACTTGAAAGTAAAATTAATACACCCATAATTATGAAAATAAATCTAGTAGATTGACATTAATTTGAGATTTATAATATCGGCTGGATTGCGAGTCTATAGATTTATGAAATTTATCATTTATCATCATTATTATCAAAGCGTTTATCCCATTTCTGATGACCGCCTTGTTAATCGAATGGCTAGCATCAAGCCTAACTACATCGACCAACCGCCGGGCTCGGGTTCTATTCCTGATCGGGGCAAGTATTTGTGTAAAAAATATTTGTATGGTGAAAATTTCAATGTCTGCATTTCTGGGTGTGGGTGTTTATGAAATTTATTTGCGTATCTATTTAAGTATTTCTATGTATTATTATCGTTGACTGGCAGAAATAACAAGTACATAATTGGCTTACTTTGGGGCTAGATTTTATTTATTTATTTATTCTTCACGTGCATATAAGAGTGGGAATCAAGATTTAAATTTAGTACTTTTGATTTTTTTCACTTTAAATGCGGTCGTCGGCATCTCTTACAGTTTTTTTTTTGAATGTTTTTTTTTGAATGGGCCGAGCAGAGACATCATTATTTAAATGCATGGGGCTGTTACCTACAACGCCAGCACCAAGGGTTGTCTCCCGGGAGACCGTACCTCGACTTGGTGCTGCGTTCTGGTTACTGGGTGGGTTGAAGGGAGGAATATTGGCGGCTCGTTGCCCGGCGTTAGGCGCCGGGCGCAAGAGAGGTCTTCGTCGCCGAGACCGGAGGCGACGGTATCGTGTGATGTTGTGGTGTGAGTTTGTCGTGTTCCGCTTTGGAGGTGGAGGAAGTAGTGCGTTCACCGCGGTTATTGGGTCCGGAGGATCCGATAACACGTGGCGGGGTCTTCTACGATTAGGAGGCGCATTCGCGACCGGTGTGTAATCACACGCGGATACTAATAACGGATTCGGGTGGGCAGCAGTTTTTTCAAAGTAACGTTCGGATAGTTCTTTGATATATTGAGCTATCGTGGGTAAATCGAGGTCGCGATGTAGGTCCGCGTTGCGAACGTACCACGGAGCGCCCGTGGCAGTTCGCATGAATGATGAACCTATTCTGAATAACTTGTAGTTTTTTTAAATGAGTCGGGAAGGTATGCGCGAAGGCTACACTACCGTATGCTAATATGGGTCTGACACATGTTTTGTAAAGTGTCACTTTGTTACGAAGTGACATTTTACTGCGTTTATTAATTAGATAATAGAGACGGCTAAGTACGAACTTAGCCTTGTTCGTGACTCGCGTAATATGCGGTTCGAACGACATATTTTTGTCTAGAGTGATCCCTAGGTATTTTGTTGAATTTTCCCAGGGGATCGCTCTGTCGAACGGTTTGATGGTACCCGGGCTACGCCTGGACCACACCCGTTCGCTGGGTCTGTCACCTCGATTGAAGTACACCGCTGCACTTTTATCAGGGTTCACTTCTATGCGCCACTTCCTGAACCATTTGCCCAGGAGAGTGGCCGCTTTTCTGAGACTACAGCCTATCACTTTACCGCGACGGTGGGTTGAAAATAGAGCTGTGTCGTCCGCGAATAGGGCTAGGTGGACGCGCGGATCTCTTACAGTAAGTCCTTTACGATATACTACTTGTTACAACATCTGGCCAATAACTATTGGTTACTTTTGTTTTCGCCTCTGTAGTCTAGCGGTTCACTTGTCGGACTTGGTTTAGTTGGATCTGACTAAGTTTGGAAAAGGTGATGGCCTATGGTAGATAAGTAAAATTTGATCATAACAAAAATCTTTTTAAATTAAGAAAAATAAAGACAGCCTTGTAATAAATAATTTAATTTAGTAAAACGTATATAAATGACGATATAAAAAACAAAATAATTTTATTTATCATTATTAAATAATTAAGTTGGTTACATATCACAGTGTAGTAGAATATGTAGGTACGAATAAATATTTTATAACAACTTTTACACACACATATTCCGCATATAAATAAATTTCATTTCATTTCATTTCATATTTACTCAAGCATCCAAGCATTATCGCCTCTGTGGTCTAGCAGACCGGGTGTTGGACTTGACTGCATGAGGTCTCGGGTTCGAATCCCGGGTCGTCCAACAAAAAGAAAATTGGATTTTTCCAATTTTCTAATAAAAAAAAAACGTTAGTCGGGATTGGAAACGTGTCCGGTTGGCGATCTTATGGGACTTAGTATCTTCGGCTAGTCGTGGGTGCCCTGGTTGTGCCTCTGCCTACCTCTTCGGTGATATGGACGTGAAGATACTTTTCTTTCTACTCAAGCAGAAAGGCAGATAGTATATTCTATTGAGAAGATATGGATGAACACGTTGTAATACATTCCGAACTAATCCTATTAATATTATAAATGCGAAAATTTATTTGTTTGTTACTCCTTCACACAAAAACTGCTAAACCGATTTTCATGAAATTTGGCACACACATAGAGTATATAGAATTGTTTCTATCCCAAAAAAAATCCCGTGTGACCATTAACCACGCGGGCAACGCCGCAGGCAACAGTTAGTATGACATATATAAATTATTCGTTATTTGGCTAAAAAAAAAAGACATACCATCTACGGTAGACTTGCATATTAGGGCTAATATTGTGACCACGAGACAGCAATGTGCCTGAAACATCTATGTGTCTATAAACCACGGTTATTTTGTACTTTCACGCCCCTGTCCGCGAAGTCGTAGGCAAAGGCAAAACCAGGTAATCCACGACTAATTGAAAACACTAAGTTACACGGTGAGATACGGCGACGGCGATAGGATTGGCACCCTATCGCCAACCGGCCACACATCCATCAGCGGGCACCGATGTTTTTATTAGAAAATTGTAAATATACATTTTCTAATGTTTTTTATCCGATTTTTGTTATCCGACCCGTGACTCGAACCCGGAAATTCAAGATGTCAAGCCCAAATCTCGTACGCTAGACCACAGACAGAAATTTAAAATATTTTTTAACTTTTAAATAACAGAATTTCGAATACGTACAAAAGGTTTGTAAAATTTAATTAAGTGATACCCACCTAAAATTGAGTTAAGGAATTTGGTTCAATTTACTTTGATTTTAACTGAAGCTTACGTAAATTCAGTTAAGTATGCCAGCATCAATATAATCATGGTTTGTTCATGCAAGAGATGCTCACTGCTCAGTCGGGATTACTGAGTAAACTTTAATGCAAATACTTTGACAACTACATCCTCGCTAGGATGAATTTATTGTTTGAGCGCTAATTGTGTGAGCTATATATACTTCTTTATTTGTTTAAAAAAATAGTTTGCTTACAAATCACATAACTTAGCATATGTATTTCCTTTTTATGATATTGGAAGGTAAACAAGCAGATGGATTTCCTGATGGTGAAAAATTCTAAAGACACCTAAGGTGGTATTGGTGCGTTGTGAACTCGAGACCGGGAGAAAAGGCCTTAAGCAACAGTAAGCTTACCGGCTGCCTTATCCTCCAACCGAAGCACGTCAACGACGAGCACTGACGCTATGGCAGGATTAGGTATGGCGTTGGTACCAATCCGGACGAGTCTCTGCAAAACTCTACTACCTAGTCAGATGTCACGGTGCTAGTGACAATAAGCTTATTCTAGCTATTTACGACCTGCCTGGCTGGAAGGCAGATGGTCTATTCTGCAAAGGAGCCCGGACTTACACAGAGTAACATTATTATAACAGGGGGTATAACATTAGTTTAAATATCATGTAGCATCTCAAATGACTCAATATTTGATGTTTTACTTAATAGACAGGTACGCTTTTATTGTAAAAATGATATATGTGACAATTTCACTGTTGAAATTTACACGTATGTGACAATTTTCCTGTTAAAATTTACATTATGTGATAATTTTACTTTTCAAATTTACATATGTGACAATTTTACTATTGAAACTTACATGTGAAAATGTTATTATACAAATTTACCCTGTTTGGATCCGGACTGCTTTACAGATTAAAACATTTGCCTTCCAGCCTGTCACCTCTTAAAAGTCGAGCATAAGCTAAAGCACTAGCACTGTGGCATCTGAGGCGTAGGCGAGTAGTACGAGTTAGAACGAGTCGTAAGTGGTAATATTTTGTTGCAAATTTTCCGGATTTATACTACCGCCTTTTCTACTCCTGACACAATAACGTCAGCATCTGCCGTTGACGTGTTCCGGCTCGGAGGATAAGGTATCCGGGACACTTACTTTTGCTTTAGGCCTGACATCCCAGCCTTAGGTACAATCAACGCACCGTTACCATCTTTCGTGTCTCTAGACAGCATGAATTTTCCACCATCAGGAAATCTGTTGTCTGCTTATTTGCCATCAATATAAAAAATGAGATTTATGAAATTTGTTGTACAAAGTTAAATGTCCATTTGAATCTTGAAATATGTACCCTTTGCCAATTAGTACCTATTCCTGTCGCCATAATGACAGAGTCATGTTCCGGTCTGGCGAGTAGGGTAGCCGGTAGATTACAATTTGCCTAACACCTTTGCCACAAGACAGCAACGCACCTACAACATCTATGGTGTCTATAGGACACGATTCATCCATTGCTTTAAATGAGCAATGTTAATTTTTGCTATTCTATCACATAAAAAATACATCTATTTGACACAAAATACTTAAACTTTCATTTTATACTAAACGTTAAAAACTCCAAGACTTGATCTAAATTTTTTGCTCTAAGCTCAGCCGGTTAATCTAGAATTCATGTTTATACAATCTTAAGTATTACATTAAAGCGTGAACGTTCCAAGTTATTTCCCGTAAAAATTCACATTTGACGCCCGCAGAGCTTAGACTATTTAATTTGGTACTCAAAGCCCGTGCGGACGTAACTCATTAACTATGACAAACAGAGCGCCACCGCCAGAGGCGGTAAATGCACCGCTTATATTTCTATACCGTGAGCTGCTTCATTTTCTGATGTTAGTAAATCATATGTGATTTGTTTTTACTTTCTACTATCATATGTCGTTTCTTTTATACTTTATATTATTTAATTATGGACGTTTTTACTTGAGAAGAAGCCTAAACGCACCATGATCAGTTTTAGCATTGTTCAAAAATTAAAATGAAATAACTCTTTTACATTATTATAAGATGATCAATATTTTTTGTTTCGTAATTTGTTAATTCTAAAATTAACCAGCAAGAATATTTGTTTTTTAACATATTTTTTGGTACTTTTAGCCATTCACTTTAATATTTGGCCTCTTTGGTCTAGCGGGCCCGCGTCGGATTTGACTTCTCGAGGTCCCGGGTTCGATTTCCGGGTCGAACAACAAACAAAAATTAGAAAATGTATATTTTCAATTTTCTGGTAAACATAACGATGCCTGGGATTGTGTATGAGCCCTGTTGGCGATAGGCTTGCCACCTATCATATCGTGGGGCTAAGTGTCTTCAGTCTTCAATTAGTGGTGGGTGCCCTGGTTATGCCTCTGCCAACTTCTTTGGGGATATGGGCGTAAAGATATATTTTTTAACTTTCACATTTTGTATCGAAAAAAGAGTTCGTGAAGTTATTGAAGAACATTATGTGAAATTTCCTTCTCTAAGCACACACGGTTAATCTGGAATACGTATTTGAACAACCTCAAGTATTACATTAAAGCGCTAACGTCCTAAGTTATTTTTCATAAAGCTTCACATTTAGCGCCCGCAGAGCTTAGACTATTTAATTTGATGCTCGAAATCCGTGCGGACGTAACTCATTAACTATGACAAACAGAGCGCCGCCCGAGGCGGTGAATGCGCCGCTTATAACTCTCTGCCATAAGCCAGTTCATATCTGTTGTTGAATATTCTTGTTTGATTTTTAGAAAATGTTATATCTACTGTTTAATTTCTTTTTATTACCTGGCAGACTCTAAATATTGAATTTGAATTGGATGTCAATCGTCTGACAGTCATCTAAAATTTGTGTTTTCGGTAGCTTTTTCTCAAATTTTATGATGCTTGGCTGAAATTTTTTTCCTTCCTTCCATACTTCTCCTTTTCCTGATGGTAATTTAGATAAAAAATAGCAAAATTTTTGCAAGGGAAATAAGAGATTTATTATTATACCTACTTACATTTACTGATAAACAATTTAGTGAATTTCTAATTCTTAAAAACAATTCATTTTTTAAGTTATGCTTAACAAAAGTGCAAAAGTCAACCCAAAAATTCCATACCTCATCGTAATTTGATCTTTTTTTTTATCTAGACATGATCCCGTATAAGCCACCCTAGCCTCCGAACCGGAATACATCAACGGCAAGCGCTGACTGTAGGAAAAAAGCCTTGTCGAGTACTGGATGTGAGCCCCGTTGGATATAGGCTTGCTACCCTAATCCATTGTGGGACTTATGCGTGTTTTCACCAACGAACACCCAAGGGTTCCCTAGTTAAGTGACTCTTAGTTTAAAAGATCCCCTAAATCCAACCCTTACCTAAAGTCGTTTTCACCAAGCTAAGCGTTACCTCCTTAAGTGAATCTTAACTAAGTGACGATTATTTATTACTGTACAAATGGCCAAAAATCGATTCTTAATCGATAAGTTAATTTCATCGTTAAATAACGAAATTATTAGATAAAGAATTAATATATAAAACACACAAATTGTTTTTTTTTAATTTTCAGTTGACATATCTTCAAGATTATCATGTGTTTCAGTGTATTTGATGCTTAAACTAATGCACAAAACGCTCACGCTTTTGCCTTAAGTTTCGAGTCACATAACCTATGTCAAGCTGACAAGTGACAACTCATTTTCAAAATATAGCTAAACGTAGGTTTGTATCTATTTTGAATTATTTTATTATTATTAAGTACTTGGATCACTGTACAAATTTAATTCACTTACAACTTTTTAAATTAATATTTTATTAGAAACCAGGCAATTTTGTAAATTTATCAATTCACTTTTGATATTTCTTTCTGTGACTCAGGAAATCTTAGGAACTCTTCTCGCAGAGATACAATGGCTTTTGAAATACGCTTTATTATGGGACTGCAAGTTGCTACCTTGAATCAGCCTTGATTCTCCGACAGTTAATAAAAAATTGCCTGTAGCAAAATATCTCAAAGTACACAAGAGTGAGTTTATAGGTGCCACTGATTTATTCCTAAAATTTTATTTTAATATGTTAGTAGGTACTTACTAGTTGTATGAAAGTACAATCTAATACCAATGTTTATGTTATCATTTATCAATATGAATTACTATAAGTTCATATAGATTTCAACAGATAAAATATAAGACTTACCTATCGTAAATCTTTAAAATTAAAAATAAAAATAGAAATTTAACCTAAGCACAGGGCAATTTCTAAAATAAAATACTTACCTATCATCCTTAAATTCCAAATTATGTTCTATTTTACCTATAAAAAAAGAACATTTTGTTTAAATAACCTATACCTATCTAACAAAAAATCTAGTTCGTCATATTTCTCAAAATGGTTTGCTCTTTCACGATAAATACGCAGTCTGTTAAAAAAATGGAGTGAAGATCATTTCTACCGTTTCAACTTCTTCTGAATTCTCTTAAAATTGTTTTAAATCAGTGTTTATGTATTGTGGAACAAGTAACGTAAACTTTTCACAATAACTGTCACCTTAAGCTAGGGGACGGATAGGCAATGAGCAATCGGGCCCGTAAGTTTTAGGGCCCTTAAATTTAAGATTTGTTGGTGAAAACGGGCGACGTTGGTGAAAATGAAATTCTTGCTAGGTGTCCTCTAAATTGCGTTTGGGATACCCTTAAATTTTTAGATTTGTTGGTGAAAACGGGCATCTTTGAGTAATCGTTCATGCCCATATCGTGTTTCCTATTGCTTTGGGTGTGTGGACGTGAAGATACTTTGTTTTTTTTACTTGCGGGGGATGAGATTACCATATTCCTACGTTACAAGATGAACTTGAATAGATCGATTTGTAGGCATTGATAAGATGCACAGTGAGCGTACATCGTTGTTATCACAATAGCTTACATATATCAAATCGATAACAATGTTGTATGTTCGACATGAGGTTAAATTGGCTTTTCATGGAAATACATAAGCAGTTGATGCTGTACTATAGTGCAGTATTGTAAGGTCATCTTAAAAGTACATATTGTGAAATAGTGCATTACCAACATCAAATCGATGATAACCTTGTATGTTCAATATGTGGTTAAATTGGCCTTTCATCAAAGTACAGTATTACTTTTTAAATTATGCACTACGGCTTTACACTTTTTACTCTTTTTACACTTTGTACTTTTATTTTTACTTTTATTTTTAAATAAGCTGACCTAATCTAAATTTTAACGAAATGTTTAATTATGTAATAACAATTCAGAATAGATGTATAATATCTTTAAAATACATTCCGATTTCCGAAGCTTGACGAATATAGCCGAAGCGCATAATTTAAATTTTCTAATAAAAAAATGTTGGACTGGATTGGAAATGTGCCCGGTTGGCGATAGGCTTGCTACCTATCACATTGTGGGCCTTAGTGCTTTCGGCTAGTCGTGGGTGCCCTGGTTGTGCCTGTGCCTACCCCTTCGGGGATATGGGCGTGAAAATACTTTATTACGGTTCTAGCTATAAAGTACCATGTTAGTATATACCATCAGTTTTAAGTCCATTGTTAAATTTAAATAATGATACTTAATGAATAACTATCATTTCATTATTGTTAGTCTGTACTGTCAGTTATTTAAAATTAACAAGTCCATTGTTAATTTTAAATAATGATAATTAATAAGAAGCATTTCGTTATTGTTAGTCTGTACCATCAGTTTTAAGTTCATTGTTAATTTTAAATAATAATAATGAATAAGTAGCATTTCATTTTCCGTAGTAGTACCACTATCTTAACAAAAAAATAAAACTTAAATTTCAGTCTGATACATGGAAAAAACGCTTACATGTAATTTTTTTATTAACTTAACTGTTTTTTTATTTTCTTAAAATAATTAGTCGTAACGAAACTGCTAAACCTAACTCCAACTATTTAATTGGGTACCACGCTGCGATTTGATAATTTATTTTTCGAAAGATGTAACCCACATACATTTTTATTAACATCCAACTTATAGTTTTAGTTACTCTTAATAATAACCTTAAAAATGAACTATCTTTTTAAATAAAATTAGTTGACTATTGGCCGAGTAATCGCGTTACAACATACAAAAAGTAATAATAATAAAAAGCACACAGTCCAACTGAGAACTTCCTCCTTTTTGAAGTTGGTTAAAATTAAGATTTCCTTAAGTGAATAGAATTCATTATGATAATCATAATTTTAGTGCATTAAAAATGCAAGAAATCTACTGTAGTTTCAATTCATACTACTTACTGTAGTCATTTACGAACACAACAATCATATTTTCCTCAATTTCCCTAGGGATTTTATTATTAAATCCAGACTTCGTAGCAACGTGCGCTTTTACGAATACAAAAAAGTCAGTTTAGAAATGACGGAGAAATCGATTAACATGAAACACATAGGAGTCGCACATATAAACCTCTTTTTTAAAGTCTATTAAAAAGACACTGTTGCTATAATAATTTATAATGCAGCGTGATCCCGAGCTAACGAAAGCCGAATGTTGAAACTAAAAACTTGTGTTTTTAGAAAATGTTATTTTATTTTTCTTAATTTAAACATTTAATTACGTTTTTTTTTTAATACATACTACCAAAATTACTATGTTCAGTTATTATTTTAACTTAAACGTTAACAAAACTTTCATAAATTCGTAGAAAAAAATTTACTACATTTATTGCTATGATATTGGAAAGCAAACAAGCAAACGAATTTCCTGATGGTAAGAAATTCACGCCGCCTAGAGACACCAAAGGTGGTATTAGTGCGATGCTAACCTGAAGCCGGGATGTGAGGCCTCCAGCAAGTATAAGTTTACCGGCTACCTTACCCTCTGAACCGGCACACGTCAATGGCAAGTGCGAACGTTTTGGCGGCAGGAACAGGTAAGGCGTTCGTAAAAATCTGGGGAGTCGCTTCAAAACTCTACAACCTAGTCAGAAGATACGGTGTTAGTGACGGTAAGTCTATGCTCGCCTTTTATGAGCTTATCATGCTATTATGAATTGCCTGGTAGGAAGGCAGATGGTTTATTCTGCGGCTCCTTTATTTATTTATTCTGAGGCTCCTTAGCCTCGACCAACAAATCTAGCTAAAATTGCTAATCAATTAAAACAAGCGATGTATTCCAAAATCTACTTAGTTGTAATAAAAACAATTTACTTGACTTAAGTAGTGACGTTTCAGTAGCAGCTAATCGCGCTAAACACAAGGTCAAATACCCGCCGTATTCGCTTTGACCACCTTACATTGCGTTTCATTTGAAATTGTTTAAAGTAAGTAGTTTAAAGTTTCCACAAAAAAATAGTGTATAATAGTACTATTTAAATAATGCGCTTGGGCTATATTCGTCAAGAATCCGGAAATCGAATGTATTTTATAGATATACTAGCTGACCCAGCAAACTTCGTATCGCTTGACATTAATGCTTCGACAGTAGCGCAGTCTGTCGGATCCGATGTGAAACATTCCAAAATCAACAACGATCCAAAATTATTAAAAAAATAATTAAAAAAGCATTTTCCAGGAGACCAAATTGTGAATCTAAACCATTCTCGAATTCCCTTGAACACGCACAAAAACTTTCATCAACATCGGTCCAGCCGTCTAGAAGGAGTTCAGTGACATACACACTTACAGAAGAATTACATATATAAAGATATCTATATAGAGTTGTTATTACATAATTAATCATTTCGTTTAAATTTAGATATGGTCCGCCAATTAAAAAATAAATGCATAAAGTGTAAAAAGTGTAAATCCGAAGCGCATAATTTAAATAGTAGGACTGTAAATTAAACCAAAATCATTTCCTAAAAATCTAATATGTAATTATTGTTTGCAGTCTATGAATTAAACGTTTTCGGGAGTCTGCAATTGCGAAACACAGCAATGGCATTGAGGTTGAAAATAAGCTTGATGTTGCTAAAAACAAAGATAATAAAAAAACTTTCATTATACTAAAACTATGTTACAAACTTAAATTCTGATATAACTCACGACTAGACTGTCTTCTCATGCCATTCACCCCTAAAGGATTCCTTTCTTTTACTGTGAAATTACCATGCTTGGTATTAATTTGGAGTTTTTTTGTTAGAAAAATTAAACTACACATTTTATATTTTTTCATTGTTGTCCGACCTAGAGATCGAACCCAGGACCTCAAGTTCAACACCAGACGGTTAGGCCACGGAGACGAAGTGTGTTTCTGAATTTTCAATACAGTGCATGTTCCGTTTTTACCCAAAAATTGCTTAATATTCAAAAAAATTTATAAGGCCTTACCGAAGGACGTAAGGACGTCCCCCGTGTTGGTCCGGGCTCCTTTGTAGAATAGACCATCTACCTTCCTGTGCCAGGCAGCTCGTAAAAAGTGTCACTAGTCACTAACACCGTGACATCTGACTAGGTGGTAGAGTTTCACAGCGACTCACCCGGATTAGTATCACCGCCTTACATATTCCTGCCGCCATAACGTTATGACGTGTTCCGGTTCGGAGGGTAAGGTAGCCGGTAAACTTACTTTTGCTCAAGGCCTAACATTCCGGCCTCTGGTTGGC
The DNA here is from genome assembly GCA_002245505.1 of Calephelis nemesis. Lineage (NCBI taxonomy): Eukaryota > Metazoa > Arthropoda > Insecta > Lepidoptera > Riodinidae > Calephelis > Calephelis nemesis. The sequence continues at coordinate 527,056 of NJDD01001212.1, read as the reverse complement.
AATGCACCATTAACACCTTTGGTCTCTCTAGGCGGCGGGAATTTCTTACCATCAGGAAATCCGTCTGCTTTGCATTCCAATGTTATAAACAAAAAAAAGGCAAATTCTTATGACATTATTTCAAAGAGTAGCGTTAGAGAGCTAAATCTTAAATAACTAGTCTACGCGGGCAAAGCCGCGTGAAACTGCTAGTAAATATATACTATCTAGAGTTACATACTATTTATAACTCTGGGACAGCTGAACCGATTTGGCTGAAAATTATTGTGGAGTTAGCTTGGAATCAGAAGACGGACATAGTCCTTGTCTTTATCCGGGTTTTATCTCGATCTACTTTGACAAAACTAAGAAAAAAAATGACATGTGGCACACACACACACACACACAGCAGGCATGAGTCACCAGACTGTGGTGTGAAGAGGGGGATTACGCATGCGCACTAACGCTGATACATCCAATGCCACCTAGAGGCGAGTTGCTGAACTAAAAAGACATTAAAATTTCTGCTGTTCATCGAAAGATAGTAAAACTAAAAAGTATCACCGCTGTGCCGCTCGGAGTGGGGGGTGTTAAGCTTTTTTCGTTACGGTATTTCGGGTTTCGGTCTCCACGCTGAAGGCCCGCGGTAGAAGCTATGCAATAACTTAACATTTTAAGTTTTTCCATATATCTAACAGCCAGTTTCTAATCACAACATACTTTGCAAGCATTGATAAGTACGTTTAATGTTGCATTTTTAGAAAATGTTACTTAATTTTCATATTAGAAGCTTTAGCAAAGCCAAATCTTAAACAATTGTGTCGTCATATTCTTATCATCTTATTACGATTTTGTCACAACGTTTATGTTCATTAGCGGCGCGTTTATGGCCCATTACCAACGGACGATAAATTTCTAATGGCCCGCATTTTTGGCAAGCATAATGTGGTACATATTATAAGGGTTTTGATGTTCATTTCACCAGAAGACCTATTTGAACAAAAAATAATGAAAAATTCGCTGCTGATTATCACGAGAAACTTTAAGTCGAGGATTTTTACAGTAAAATAAATAAATTAATAAAATTAATAATTATTATTAACTCTTTGTTGTGCATATCAGAAGAAACAGAAAACTAAAAAAATCCGGCCAAGTGCGATTCAGACTCACGCACATATGTTTCGGTACTATCAAAGACAATATATTTACTAATTTCTGGTACTATCATCTATAATAGAATATCACGTTTGTTGTATGGGAACCCCCCTTTAATATTTACTTTATTGTTATTTAGTTATTTATTTTTATAGTTAATATGTAAGTAAATGTTCTGTGAAAATTTGATGCGTCTACCTGTTACCGTTTTTGATATTGAGCAAAAAAATAAGAAAAAACACGTTCATTGTATAGGGCAAATTCTGCCAATAAATGTATACGTATTTTAGTGCGACAAAACAGGAAAAATAGTGACCGGATTGGATTTACCAGAAGAAATATTGAACACACTAGTTAAAACACACAACCCATTTAAATATTTTTAGCATCAACCATACAAACGCTACTAGACCCAAGATACGTTTTGCTTCGCAACCAAAGTTTCATTAGGACAATGTGACTGCATTCCACGAAAGCCGAGCTCAAAAATCCAATCCTTTTATAACGTACTGTCTTTTCTATTTTGTAGCACTATACTGAGTGTACATTTTTTTACAGGAAGTTAAATTATGATTTTAAGATATAATTTCAACATATTGTTAGTGATATTGAAATACGTTTGTATAGGTAGTAATACAAATTAATATAATAAACTAGCTGACCAGGCTGACGTTGTTCTTCTATATTTTTATTGTGATTTGACATGAGAATTTTATATATAAGAAAATAGTATTATAATATGTAAAAAAAAATTAAAAATAGATTTGTAAACCATGTATTTCGGGAGTACAAAAAATACATTTAAATAAATGCATTATTTCATAATATTAAAATATTAGTACGACTTATTTTCCCCTGATTTTTTCAATACGGAGTTAGATATGCTTTACACGAAAAAAAACAACGTTGTTTCCGACTAAGTTTTAGAAGTGGGTACCCGGTAGGGTTGCTACCTATCATATTAAAAGACTAAATACTTTCGGCTAAATGTGGATGCCTTATTTGTACTTAACCCCTCTTTGGGGACGTAAGGATACTCACGTGCTACTCAATGAGAGTTTGGCCTCCTTTGCTGAATATTCCATCTGCTTTCCTGGCAGGCAGGTCATAAAAGGATGGACATTAGCTTACCGTCACTAAAACTGTGACAACTGACTAGGTGGCAGAGTATCATAGTGACTTTCTCGGATTGTTACCACCACCTTACCTATGCTTGCTGACATAAAATCAGCAATTGTCGTTAACGTGTTCTGATTTAGAGAATAAGGTAAACTGACTTCTTCGTGTCCTAACATCAAGGCTTCAGATTGGCAATCCACCATTACCTTTGGCGCCTGAATTTCTTACTACCAGGAATTCCGACTGTTTTTGCCTTCCAATACCATTAAAAACCTTTCTCAAATACAACCAGTGTGACTACACTAAATTATTTAATACTTACAAACCTAGCTTAAAATCAAAGCCAACCACAATGTTTGTTTGGTTAACGTGGCTTCCCGTTACACTGTGGTCAAATAATGGTTACGCTGTTATTTTAATAGTCTATGTCCTATGTTACAGTCAGGTTAATATTTTGATGTTAGCTGTGGTCGAAACATACCACAACAAACTATTTTAATTAGCACAAATTCCAGAACCAGTTGACATCACATTTAGTCACCGACCCAGGACATGTTTTACTTTTGGTTAAGGCTACGATAGTCGAGTGGCGTAGTCAATACGCATTACGTGATAAAGGCTAAGAACTCACGGAGCGGTTTTTACCCGAGCCCGCAGCGGTCAAGAAAATGCGGTTTTACTTCAAAACTCACGAGACCGGTAATTT
>NJDD01001212.1:497687-516583 GCA_002245505.1 Calephelis nemesis | reverse complement strand
GGCGTGAAGATACTAAATCCCTAAAAGTGGAAGGTGTCTAATTTATAGCCAAACGGACACTGACCAAACCCAAACGAAATTAAAAAAAAAAGAAATAATAATAAAAAGAAATGCTTGCCTCGCCCAAGAATCGAATTTGGAGCCTTATGTAGTCATTTCTAAAATTCGAATAGAAGCGTTTGAATTATTATTTCACTTATGTCATCATCAGGTTCATATTTTAATAAAACCCAGTTAAATGAAGACGGAACATAGGAAGTGCTTCGTATATTCGTTGTTCATTTTCTTGAAGCGATCGTGAAAATATTTCAGGAATGCGAATTCTGTTATCATCTCATTCAATGGTGTTTTTATAGCCTCAATAAAGGAGTGACGGCAGTTCAGTATGCAAATTGATTTTCCACTGAGAATCTTGCAAGAAATAAAACGAAGACTCAAGGCGTAGAGTTTTTACCCCATCCATTATAGTATAAGTGAGAAATTATTTATGTTCCTTTTTTTTTCAAATCAGGTCCGGATTTTTTTTTGGTTGGTCCGGGTCCGCTAGAAGAGACCTTTCTACCAGGTAGATCGTAAGAGGCGAGCTTTGATTAAAATATAGGTTACTAGCAGCCCACCTTGGCTTCGCATGGGTGTAAAATTTACATGTAAACCTTCCTCTTCAATCACTTTATTTTTAAAGAAAACCGCATCAAAATCGGTTGCCTAGTTTTATAGATTTAAGCATATAAAGGGACATAGGGACACAGTATCAGAGATCTACCTATAAATAAGTTTCAAAAATGTATCAAAGCAAAATTATATCAAAAAGGCTATTATACGGTCTCAGAGTGAGTATTTGGAAGATGAACATGCTTGGGAATAGAGGTTTCAATCTCCCACTGCAATTTGTAATGTAATTTGTTGTACCTTTTATATAAGTTAAAATCAGATTGTAATTTGTATTTTTAATCTAGATTATATTGTAAATATTATTATTAAAAAAAAGACAATCCTGCTGAGTTTCTTTAACCAGATCTTCTCAGTGTGAGGCCGCGATTCCGATCCGGTGGTAGGTAGTTTAAAAAATGTCGACGCTCACAAATACCACTTGTATGGTTCATGTGAATAAAGATTATTCTGATTCAGGAAGCGACTTTGTTTTATACTATGTAGTGATTACCTACAAGACCACTGGTAGTAGAGGGCTGTGCAGCAACTTGCGCGGGTCCACCGCGCTACCTATTCCTGCCACCATAATTACTTTATCTGAACCTAAGGGTAGCCTGTAAACTCGCACAATAGGCATTTACTTTCGCTATATTTGGTTTCTGTTATTTCTCTTGTTAACATACATCCAAATCGTTGGAAACGCGTCGTTAACGTTTGGTTGTCTACAGTCTTAGACAATCGAGTTTTTTTATTTTCTTGTAACATGAGACAGTAACCAAGCATATGATTCTCCTAATGGCGGATGAATGGAAAGACAAACATGGCTTATGGATACTATAGTTGTAATAGGTGAAACACTTTCCTATGGCCAAGATATCAGAACGTAAATCTATCGACTTTCCTACCATCCAAGACTTAAGACAAGTTTTGGAGGGTAATCTTGAATATTCTCTTCGTATAATTCAAGAAGATAACTAAGTCGTTCAGCAAAGAAACTCTAAAGTCGTATTTCTGTTCTCAGGTAACTCCTGGTCTTCACCAAGTACATCAAGCTCCAGAAGGTCTGTTCCAGTCGGAATTGTATGTACAAATCCAGCTGTGGCCCGCTCACTACGAGAAGGGAGCGCCAATACTACGCTGCGAGGCCAAAGTCGCAGAATTGTACAGAGACAATACAGCAGTTGCTTTGTATCAAGCTAATAATGATCCTAAAATAGAGAGAGGTGAGTTGGATATACTAACTTGTCTTTTATTATACAACTAGCGGTCTACCCAAAATTCGCACTGGTATCAAATATACATATAAACCATCTTCTTTAATTACTTTCACTATTGAAAAAAACCGCATTAAAATCCGTTCTGTAGTTTTAAATATTTAAGCATACACAATTTAAGGTACAGAGGAAGCGACTTTGTTTTATACTATGTAGTGAAGGCAAAGAAGAGGATGAACTTTCTGATTGTCAGGTGGTTGATACCTTCACCTATAGACACCTAAAGCAAATATGTTGAGACAAAAGATTCAGCTTTAAATCGTATATAAGATGAAAGTGTTATCTTTTTTGCAAACTTTTAGAAAGATGTTTATTGTTCATTGCCAACTGAGGGTTAAATCTTAAGATTTTCGTACATTTACTGTTCTTCTATCAGATGGGTTATTATAAATTGTTGAAACCGAACGATAGCAAAATAATTATTGCCAGTCTGCGTAATAATTGATAATTTGTGTGAAGAAAAAAAGTACCTCAACGCTTACATTACCGAAAAGTAAGAAAAAAACTTAGCCAAGATAGCCACGACTAGCTAAAATCATAAGTCCCATAAAGTGACAGGCAACCCGATCGCTACCGGTTCAAATATCCAACCCCAAGCAACGTCGTTCAAATCAGAAAATTGAAAAAAAAATATATTTGGACCCGGGTATTGAACCCCAGTCCTGATTTACTTAAGTAAAATATTAGATTGCTAACAAGGATGTTATTTAACGTATTTCATTCGATCGCGTTTCGATTGTTGATAGCTATTTTATAAAACTTGTGGTCGCCCATTGGTCAAAACTCGACCATAATAAATTTTAATGTCTTGTTGACAAGAACGCCATCTTCAATTCTCAAGACCAACTAGCTTGTTTCCAAACTTTATTATGCGCCATCTGTGATCTTTTATCATTATTATCAATACATTTGTTTGTGTGTGTCAAATTCATGGTAGTGCGTGTAATGTTTTATTTTTTGAATTAATGCACTTTATAAACATTATCATTAAAAAATACAAGCGTTCTGCACTTCTCCTACACATAAACTATAATTGTGTCAAATTTTATACTTCTGCGTCCGCGCAATTTTCGTAAAAAGGGGTCCAAAATTTTGGCATCACGTGTTAATAATGATTTTCGCACGAAATCAACACGAAACTGTTACGGCATCCAAATTCTAATGATAAAACTAATAACAAACTTGCAGACCACGGGGTAATATAAATAGATTAAATGTAAAGCAATAAGCACTTACTATGTAGTGACATGAAGCCAAACAAGAATTATTACCACCATACAACGGTCCTCTGTTACCCTCAGAGGAAATTGTCTCCGCAAATGAGCCGAAGAGCAATAATTCACTGGCTCTCAATGACCTCTTTGCTACCAGTAATCTTATTACCGCAGTTTCCTGTTCAAGTACAATGAATCCTGCTTTACTGTGATACTTATTCATATTTTCATTGTATGTTTCTTTGATGTTTTTATGTATTTTTGTTCTGTCAAGTGCTTAGTTGAAGTAGTCTTACCCCCTTGCTAATAAAACTTACACGCCCGTTTAAGATTTTTTAAAATCGATTCAGAAACGACGTAGAAATCGTTTATCATAAATAAAACACGTAATAAAAACGACGGGTTGCACTCCGGGAGTGCCGGCAGAAGCGAAAACTTGAATATTAACGTTGTGCATTTTTGATATTTTGGAATGGTAAGGGAATAATTTTTTCACGAATTGCTTTTATTATCAGTATGAAAATACCTACTATCATTTATGTGGTAGAATACAATATTCATTTTTTGCGCTATCGCAAAAGCGCTATCGCTTTTATGTTCGTGAGCATTCGCGCAAGCGCCCTGCGCCGTCTAAACGAAACAGCAGACGCGGGCATACATTTTCGCCGTGTCGTAGAAAGATAGGGGGATCCTCTCCTAAGCCGCACCGGCTCTTTACTCTCCATCCGTCTTACGAATTTTCGATCAGGTCACTTGTCCTGACGCGAGTTTAGAAGTTTTTACCCATGCCGTAAAAAGTGAGCGAAGTGAAGCGAAGAAGTTTTCGCGTCAAAAAACTGTACATTATATACTTTACATAAGACAAGACTTTACATAATATTGTCTAGACAGAGTTCTAGAAACATAAATAATTCTAAAATCAATTACTTCTCAAATTAAATTGTACAAAGCAATCAAAATCTTAGCTTTAGGCGTATTTAGGCTTAAATGTAAATGATGTCTTATATTCTGTAAATAAATAGAAGATGAAGTAAATTTATCACGGGTATTGTTTCAAAGACGAGTTTATCAACAGTATCTAAGGAATTCAAATAGTTGATTGTTTCATCATTTAGTTGTTATTTTGGTGAATTATATTAAATTGTTTTCTGTAGAGTGTAGATGATAAAGACTATATATTACAACATAGTACAAAATAAAGTCGCTTCCTCTGTCCCTATTTCTATTTGTATGGTTAAATCCTTAAAATCTCGCTGTTGGTCCGTGTAGTTAGATGTACACGATAGCCCTTTGACCAATAAGGTGGTCATAAATTTCATCAATAAAAAACTTTTTTGATTAACACAAATATCTGACACTGCCGGAAATCAAATCTGAGCCTTGTTACTATCACCTAAGTGGTTAAGATTATTGACTTATAGTGAACATAAAATAATTAAATGCAGTAAAAGTGCAAAAACCGACTCAAACCATTTCCCGTCGCCGCGATTTTATCTTTATTTTTATTTTTTCCGAAATAGTCCCACGTAAATTTTATCAACTTCCTGTTAATAGTTTCTGATTTAGTTCCTAAAGTTTTTAAGTATAACTTAAAAATCACTAGTTTGATCATAATAAAACTAACGTGGGACCACCTCGGAATCATGGCCTATCTTTCTAAAAAATAACTATCCAAATCGGTTGGCTATTGGCTAACTAATCACGTGATAAACATACAGTCGAATTTCGATCGTTCTCCTTTCTTTGAAGTTGTTTAAAAATCGTCAAACAGCCACTTGACCTAAAACTTTCGAATAACACAAGCATTTGATATAATGGCGTAATTTCACTTTATTTCTATTTTAAACTGAATGCACAAGTTTGGCGATCTCATGTATTTCGTGTTTAAGTTTGTATTCAATTTTTTCTCATTGCAGTGACGTCACCCGGTTCTGGAGCCAAACTGCGAGCGTGCCAAATTCTGCTGCTATTCCACATTATTGTTTGGGCAAACAACACATAGGCATTAAGAATACATAAACGGCTATATTCATAAACTTTTCAACACACATTCAATAATTGCAACTATCTCAGTTGTTCCGGTGGAAATGAAAAGGGATAGTTATATGTTCAAGTGCATGCCAGGGTAGAGATAATGGCAGTGTAAAGACATAAAACAGAAAAGTGACATATTACATAAATCAGCTCATATGTTTTATGTATGTTTATATAAAATCATTACTTTTTGCAACAACGTAAAGGAAGTTTTGGCGCCATCAATAGAAAAGATGGCCATAGTTTTTTCGTAATTATTGAATTTCGTGCTTATATTGAGTGAAACTGGTCAATTTTGATTACATTTTGTTTAGTGAAAGTGTACAGATGAAATATAAACTAAGAAATTTGTGTCTCGTTTTCAATTATCAAATTAAATCGCATTAAAATAAGCTTGAGTAATGACTAATTTACTCAAAACCCTGATGTGACTTATTTGAAGACTTTTAACTTATTTGGAATAATTTAAACCAGATTTTGTTAAATCAGGCAACTTGATGCAAATTTCAATTTGAGTAATGGCAAATGCTAATGCTAGTGCCAAAAACTAAAAAAAGAAAAAAAACAACATTAACGATTTCTACAAGAGCAATAAAATAAATTCATTTTCAATTCAATGTTCAGAATATAATTAATTGTAACGTTGTACTGTTTCAATTGCATATATATCCGAATATAATGCGAAGCAATTTTGGAAATTGTATATTTAATATGTTGCATGAAATGTAAGTCGTATGTAACGAAATATTGCAGTTTTATTTATTCTGCCAAAAATAGGTTATAAACTCTAGTCGTGATATATTCGACGCTAACTTCATACTTGGAAGCTCTTTTGTGATTTATGTCCTAAGTTAAAATATAGCAACGTCACTAAGGTATACTGACTGGTTTTACTTACTACGTTGTAGTTAACCCGTACGAATTAACTGTGCACCTCGCATTGTGATAAATAATTAATCGGTTCAATAACGGGAACAAAGATGCTATCGCTACTAAGCGCTTGAAAGTTGAAGTAAATAAGGGGCGCCATGCGGGGTAGTGGGAGAGGGGTCGCATTCCAGCGGAGTACACAGTTGATACGCACAAGTTTTACATACGTATTCATCATTTAGTGAAGCTTTTAAATTATTAATTATTAAAAAAAACATTGGTTTTTTATAATTGTTACAAACTTCATTATTTTTTTTAAATTAAAAATACCGTGTTAAGACTTCAGTTATTGTAAATACGTTAGCAAAAGTTGATGTAAATAGTCAAGGTGATTCCACAGTTCCTGTTTCCCTTCATATTTGGTTACTTGACACTTTTGTTATTAGGCTGTTTAAACATTAAATATACTTTTTTTATTATTCTTTAAAAATATGGCATCCTATGTAAGAATAACGTTCAATAAAAATATTGTGAAATTAATAATTATGTCACTACCCTAGCATGTGTATAAAACTTATAAAGATTATGAATATGTCGAATTAACATAGGTATGCCATAGGTGTATGCAATTCTGGTCAAAATGTGAATTTAATAACATAGATAATTGTAACTAAATGAGCTAAATATACCAAAGAGTGTAAAGACTAAGATATTGTTGATTTAATACAAATTATATGTCACTTTGTGTTTTATTAATAACCTCCTATAAATTTCTTTTTTTACTTGACCGTAAGCCGTGTTGAAGCTTGAAGATATCGCTTTACCGTGTTAGTATGTATGGTTGTATGTTATATAGTCTATCTGCTTTTCAGCCTGTAAGAGACGAGTAAAGGTAAAATCATTACCAACAAGGCCACTTGTGGTAAAGTCCGTTCTGCGGTTAGTCCAGATAGGGATCCATCTTTTTACGTTTTCATGTTTCTCTAAGAAGGGTAGGGTAGCCTGTAACCTAGCGCAATAACTGCCTAAAAATCACCCAAAACACAGCAAAGCACCTACAACATCTACATGCATACATATCTTCACGCTACAACATCTATGGTGTCTATAGGCCATAATTATCTCTTACTGTCCAGAGCGCCAAATGTTGACAACATATAGGCAAGGCAGCAATATTGTCATTGAGTACAGACAATACTGAGTCACTAGACCACAGAGGCAACTAATAAACTAAATTACATTAACGCCAACAGATATTCTCTATGGCAAAGGTACTTACACTTAGACAAGAAGTTTTAACATCCTTAAATCCTCACGACCGTATGTCTGAAGATCGTGTTCGGAGTCTCTGAATATTGGTGACTAATTCACGAAAAGACGCTACTTAGCAAATTTGGACATTAGCTCGCTGATTATTTCGTTTGCTTTCCAACATCTTTATTACAAAAGACGTTTTAGATGGTTGTAAACAATGGTTTGCATCCGTCTGGTCCGTGAATGTAATCCAATTTTAATAGTAATTGTAAGATAGAAACAAAGGTTTTTCTAAAGTCACCTGTGCTGGAAGGTATGTTTACAGCCGTCTACAACCTGTATTAAAATACGAAATTAATATTGTGAAACTGCAAGCTAGAAACTTTACTATATAACGTAGATTTTACAACTCCTACATATATTGGAATCGATCAGATTTCAAAAGACTCTAATATAATACGAAGAGGAAGCATATCAACACACTTTAAGAAAATCTCCACTCAGGAAAAGGGGCTTACTTCCATTATTATATTAGATTGCTGTGATGTAGTACAAGGTTTCACCTAACTCAGCTTTGTAATCTAATGACAAGTAATCCGCCTATAGCCTATCGTTCAAGTTAAGTCAATTATCAAGAGTGTCAATTATGTTCGTTTTATTGTCAAAGAAATTTTGGTTATTGTAAATATTTTATTACTTAACTATTTTAAGTCGTAAGTAGATGTCAGGAGATGAGATAAAGATTTTGTTAAACTTAAATGAATGCTTACAGAACTTTTATAAAAAATCATAAACAGTATTTTAACTGAATTTAGTTTTAATAAACTCGATTCTTCATAAATTCGGTGAAATCAGCCCTTAAACCTTGGATTTACAATTTTGTTTTGGGTTACGTTTTTATTAAAAAAATAGGATGTCTTAATAATAAGCATCAACTTAAGTACTTGAAGGTGTCAATAAGTAATCTCCATACTAATATGCAAACATAAGTATATCTGTTTGTAACGCTTTCACCGTTCAACCACACAACTGATTTAAATGAAATTTAATGGAAATTCCAAAAGATTATAAAGAGGATGAAAGTTAGGAGGAAAGTATTTTCTTAGCCGACAAATTCGTAGGTAAATAGCTAGTCCGTAATAATACACGTATTGTAATTGTGAAATCTGCCTGTTACGTTTCGACTTCTTAAGCGCTAAAAGAAGTTTAATAAGTAATTATTTCATATGGTTGTAGATAGTTGATTACAATGACAATGACTTGACAACAGACTGACGTTTATCGTTTAAAGAAATTTACTCGAAAGGAAATAGAAAAATATATAAAACTAGCTGTTGCCCGTAGCGTTGCCCGCGTACTTAATGGTTTCACAGGAATATTTTTTCTGGATGAAAATGTGTGTGTTAATCCAAGTCGGGTGGTGCAACAAACAAACAAATAGACAGACTTTTGCAATTTTTTATATTAATAGAATACATGAGCAAGAAGGTTTGGCAGGTCGTAAAGAGGTGGCTATTTTTTACACAACAGCGCAGTTGTCGTGTTCTGTACTGGAGGTCAGGCTTACCGGTAAACTTAAATGATTGGCTACAAGATGTTACCGCAAGTGTAACATTTGTGGTGTCTATAGGCGATAGTTTTTTATACCGTTACTACTATCACGTACTTGCTCAGTATGTCAACTACTACAATACCTAATCGTAATAAGAACTAAGAACCATCTCGATCTGTCTGCATCTGTCGACCTATCTGTATTGGAATCGGCCTATTCACTTAGAAGTTAAGATGCCATAGACAAATACTCTCTCTCTCTCTCTTATAGACACACAAATGCACACGCATACGTCTCCACACACACGCATACGCACATATAATACGTACAGGCACGCACAGTCACTTCAAAATTTGTACAGAGTTACAAAAATCACATGTTCTAAAGTCTGTAGTGAAAAAAAAAACAATCAACGGGTACTCCGGGAGTACTGGCAGAACTGAAAATTTGAATTTTAACGTTGCACATTTTTGATATTTAGGAGTGGTAATGAACAATTTTGCACATTTTGCTTAAGTTAGCAGGAAAAGAGAATAAAGTCCGATGAAGTTGTAAAAACCTCGCGGTTAGCAACAAATTAGCCATTCAAAAAGAAAAGGATAGGAGTACTATCATTTATGTGGTAAAATACAATATAGGTATTTCGTTCAACTGTTTTCATCATTCGAAAGAAAAGCAGGCAGGTTCCTTAAGTTATTTTCATTCAAACTATGCGGTGGTTCCGGTTTACGACATTTTTGTAATTTGTGCTGATTAATAATACCAAACACATTATATTGAAAGGCTTATGATTAACGGTGGCGCGATTCTGAACTACACAGCGCTTATATCTTGACACTGAAGTTTAACAGCTGTTTAAAGTAATGGTGTTACAGTTCCTGTTAAAAAAACTACTTGCTAGATCTCGTTCAATACAATTTTCTGTGGAAGTTTGATGGTAATGTATCACGTATTCTTTTAGTTTTATCGTTCTTTTATTTAGAAGTTACAGAGGGAATACATTTTACCACTTTGGAAGTATCTTTCGCGCAAACTATTTAGTCTAGAAAAAAAAGATATAGACCTATCCATACTCCGTACTTGTGGAAATTATGGAACTTATGGAATTAAATTTCTTGCTAAATTTATGTAAAAATCTTTTTGTAGTTCACAGAATATATTAGTTGACCAAGCTTCACGAGTTATAGTTATAGGTTCGGAAAAAAACAAAGAACGGGGAAAGACAGACAGACAGACATGACATAAGTGTTCCGTTTTTAGCCTTTGACTACAGAAACCTAAAGAGATAATTAAAGATATACCTACCAGTCGGCGAAACGAAAATCATAGTATGAAATGCGGCGACAACAAACAGTGTCTTGCTCTCCCTCCGTCTTTAGAGTTTTCATCAAGTCCCGTGTTGAGGTGAATTTAACATTTCGTATCCATCGCACAAAGTACACAACTCCTCCAAAGAAGTTTTCATTTTAAAAACAATCCTACAAAGTAACAGCAAACTCTATTTCTACAATTACAAACTGTACAGCCCTGTGACAATACAAAAGATCATCCTCAACTCACCACGTTTTATTAAAGCAATATCATTATGTAATATATTTCCTCATTTCTATGGTTCATGTCATCTTTCTTCAAAATTGCTTCCGTATTTCTGCATCTTAGCTTATTATTCTTTTCACGTCGAACTTGCTGTATATTTCATATTAGTATAGTAGTACTATTTAAAATATGGGCTTCGGCTATATTCGTCAAGCTTCGGAAATCAGAATGTTTTTTAAAATATCTATAGTGTTATTATTACATAATTAATCATTTCTGTTAAATTTAAATTAGGTCAGCCAATTTAAAAGAGTGTGTGTGTGTCAGCTACGACGCATGATTGGAGTTTACTTAGTTTATTTAATCAATTAATAAAAATAATGAAAACACTAAATAAAAGATCTAGCTGTTCGTATTTAAAATGTATATAATTCATAAATGTAAACGGTAAGCTTACCAATTAACTGCATCCATGTGTTTTTTGGATTCTTCTTAATTAAATTATTCGACTAATGTCAATGTCATACGTAACTCGACTGTGGCCGAGCCGTATGACGACCCGCTCGGGGCGACAGAACTTTTGTTCAGGCGAAATCGTCAGTCCTGAAAGAGAAAAAAAAATACTGAAGGACTGAAGCAATACGACTTACATATGTTTGTCTCTTTCTACGTAACGCCTCAACTTTTCGTATTACACTTGATTTTACTCCTCATAAAATTTCCGTACCGGGCCTTATAATTCAAATCGTTTCTTAAAGAGTAAACTCCAAAAATAAAAGTACATATAAAGTGTAAAAATAGTAAAAAGTGTAAAGCCAAAGCGCTTAATTAAATGGTAGTACTAAGTATACAAACTTAAGGGCAACTTCTCAAAAGACTCCCGTTTTTTTTCAATGGGATATTTTCAACATCCTGTTGGAAACAATTTGATTTGACATGTCTCTGAATGTGTGTTGCAACATAGCTTTTAAACGGATGGACCGATTTCAATACGGTTTATCTGTTTAAAATTTGACGAAACGGCATATTAGCTTCAGTACGCAAAGGTTTAATAGAGGGTTCATTGACAATTTTTAACATTATTTGATTCTAAAATATTTGGCTTACTTTGATCATCTTTTATGGCACGAGTCTCAAGACAGAGCTACAAATCCTTCAAGTGTCAAGTGACATGTAAAAGTCAGTGTACCATAACTGATCTGATGTATGAAGTCTGAAGACACGTACACGGCCGTCACTGACACAGTAGAGAACCAATGTGACGGCTCGAAACGTGACACTAAGTCTCATCAAAGGAAGATCAAGATGATAAGATTATGGTACATATAAGATGTCACATGTGTCGGAATATAATACATTTCTAACACAAGATTTTGGGTATAAAAAAGAACGTGTAAGGATTCTTTATAAATCGTCACATTTATGGCAATAAGTGGCTTCATCAAAGTTGTGTGATCTCATTCACAGATATGATTTAAAATTAGTATTACAAAAGGTTTTTAGCCTTAGTAGTAATATGATTTTAGATCACCTAAATAAATAGGGAAGTTATTGGCAAAAAATATGATTATAGGACAAAAATAAGACTAAAATAAACGTAAGTACAAAGGGCAAGCTTATCTTTAATGAATGAAATTTTGACCCGTTGAACCCGTTTAAGAAAAATCTGGTGTACCTGTAAAAAACATGTAATAACATAATAATACAGTTACATTCTAAGTACAGTATATAAGTATAAAACATGTAATGTTATGTTAATCGTTGGCAAAAAAACAAGAATTCCTTAAAACTAGTTTAAAGCTTACAACCTTTTTAAAGGTTGTAAATAAATACATTTTTAACATTATACTTAAAAAAGGGCTGTGAAAGTTACACAGACATACACGTCAATCTTATAAAAGTTGGACATGTGTGTGTGCGAGTGCGTGTCTTTGGCGTAATAACCTTTAAACATGGATCGATTTCGATGCGGATTTTTGATTCGAAAGCTGACGAGATCGAAGTTGTTATTAGCTACACTACCTAAACGGCTTATTGAACGTTTTAATTTTAGAATAGCGTTAAACCGAAGTTCTACTAGTGGCTGTTACGTTTTTCTATGTTTGTTCGCTTTGTTGGCCGAGTGGCTATAGTATACGCCTAGCTATACCGACCAATAGGGGGGCTCGGGTTCAATTCTCGACGGGGTCAGGCATTTGTGTGATCAACAGTGTAACGGACCTGGAAACGCAGACGTCTAAATACGCCCGCGTTTCCGGGTCTAGGTGTTTATTAAATTTATTCTGGTTACTATTAAAGTATTTCTATATACCTATTAGAATTGTTGACTAACACCTATAACACAAGCACATAATTTGTTTACTTTGGGGTTAGATTCAATTCGTGTAACTTGCCGATGGATATTCATTTATTCATCATAATCATCATCAGCTGGAGGACGTCCACTGCTGGACATAGGCCTGCCCCAAAGAGCCGCTACCAAAGCCACCAAAGAGCGGTCACCAGCCGCTTTTAACCAGCGACTCCCCGCGACTTTGACCAGATAATCAGTCTACCGGGTGAGAGGTCGCCATTCGAGAATAAAAAAAGGAATTCATTTATTTATTTACTCATTTAGAGAAATGTAATTTATTTTTTATACAAACAACTATAACACAGTTTGTTTTGTGAAAACATATTACGATATGCAATATTCAAACAACAGACAAACTCTTACCATTTTGTAAGATTGCATAAGGATTCTTCCTAATGACCTTACACTCTACGCGCTATATTATATGCTATTACTGAAGTTATGTTTTTCTCTCAACGGGCTACTTCCGTTTTAGTTGAAGTTGTGGAAGAGTGACCGGAACATCCGGACAGCCAGACGCTTCTATAAAGCTTCCATTTAAGTTGGTTATCTAGAAGTTTTGCCCTCGCTAGTCTATGCCCGGGGCTTTCTTTGAATGAATCAGACAATTATTTTTTCTTTTATCACATCCGATTTTGAATTGAAATAAATTCCCTTTTAAGAAACTAACTTTGATGAAAAACATCTAGATTTTAAGTTTGACTTATCGTTATAGTTTAATTTTTTTTTTAATGTTATCGGAAGTCAAACAAGCAGACGGTTTTCCTGATGGTAAGAAATTCACGCCGCCTAGAGACACCAAAGATGGTAGTGGTGCGTTGCCGACCTGAGGTCAAGATGTTACTTAGGCCTCGAGCAAAAGTAAGTTTACCGGCTACCTTACCCTACGAACTGGAACACGTCATAACGTTATGGCGGCAGGAATAGGTAAGGTGGTGGTACCAATCCGGGCGAGTCGGTGCGAAACTCTACCACCTAGTCAGATGTCACGGTATTTGTGATGATAAGCCTATGCTCGCCTTTTACGAGCTGCCTGGCAAGGAAGGCAGATAGTCTATTCTGCAAAGGAGCCCGGACCAACACGGAAGACAAATATAATACAATTATATATAATATATCATAATATATTATTAAATACTATTGTGTGTACACATAACAATTGAAACTTCTCTATAGAATAATTTTTCATTGCGCTAGCTCTCAGGATATATATACGGCCGGCGAAACAAAAGCCAAAAAGAATGCGTATGTAAATCAGCGATAATACACAGTGTTTTTAAGGACCGTAAATAGAAAAGAAAGAAAGACCGTAAATAGTACCTCTGTAGTCGAGTGGGCCGGGTGTTGGACTTGACAGCATGAGGTCTCGGGTTCGAATCCCGGGTCGGCCAACAAAAAGAAAATTGGATTTTTCCAATTTTCTAATAAAAAAAAATGTTGGTCGGGATTGGAAACGTGCCCGGTTGGCGATAGGCTTGCCTCCTTTCACATTATGGAACTTAGTATCTTCGGCTGGTCGTGGGTGCCCTGGTTGTGCCT
Organism: Calephelis nemesis; assembly: GCA_002245505.1. Lineage (NCBI taxonomy): Eukaryota > Metazoa > Arthropoda > Insecta > Lepidoptera > Riodinidae > Calephelis > Calephelis nemesis. The sequence continues at coordinate 502,306 of NJDD01001212.1, read as the reverse complement.
CTGCCTACCTTTTCGGGGATATGGGCGTGAAAGAGAAATGTGAAGGCAATTTTTTTATACGTAAATAAAGAAGTTTCACTTAAGAAACCTATTTAACACATTCCGCGCGTTACGTGCACTATTTTGCCGTATTTGACTATCGAACTATGCGGCAATCGGTTGTCCTTGTTTTGCGCGCGGTGCGGGGTTGAATTTTTTAGGCCCCTGTGCACGTATAAAAGAGACATGTATATTCACGACATGCTTTATTCATTTAAGTTTTAATTTTGAATAAAAAAAGTACGGCATATAATGTTGCCGTAACGCACAGAACCAAAAATATTTATCACTGGTGCGGTACGACGAGTATGTTGCCGTAACTTTAATGCCGTACCGCACTGGTGGGAAGCGCGCGCGCAGCTCAGTGCGCCATAGTGTTGTACAGCGATCGGACGTATTGGCTGATTAGGTAACGCTCTGTCGAAGCTCAAAAATAAAAATGAAACGGTCTCGTAAGAAGTTGAATATGAATAAAATGGTAAAGATAGAAGGAGAACAGGCAAGAAAAAGTTGAATCCAAAGTGGTGGTACAATTTCATCAAATTCAAATGTGTCTGGCGCTGAAAATTCCAGTCCTATTTCTTCAACGAAGATAATTTAGGTATTGGAAAACGTTACAATCAATAAAGCCCGTAATAAATGTAAAAATCTTAGATCAGAAAATTCCGCCCAATCCAGTAGTGTAGAGAAGTATTGCGCTCAAAAACCGATCCTGAATAATTCAAATTCAGTTTTTATAAGTCCATTGACAAAAAAAGAATTCCCGATTGATCCCGATTCGATATCGCTGGGTAATATTTCCATGAGTGATTTGATACCACCACTCGAATCAACTTCAAACTCTGAGCTTTTAAATGAACTGCTGTCGACTCCCAGAACAAAAAAATCAAGAAAATCCTTTTCACTGTTGAATACACCGACTGGAAATACTGATGGTGACACACAGGTTCACAAAACGCCAATATCATCTTCTAAACGAAAGAATGTGTTAATAACAGAATATAATGAAGTCGATTCAGATAATGCTAGTGGATTTACACCAAAAGTTTCAAAACATTTAAAACTAAAGTCGGGTTATAAAGGCTATGGTTTTAAGCAATACGCAGGAAACGAAGATTCGCCTTCAAGCAACCAAGATTCGCCAAACGGAAACCATGACATTGAAAATATATTAATACATTATAAAATTTCGAAAACAGATTACGAGCTATCTGACGACGACCAAATTTTTGATTTGACACCGAAAAGAAAACAGGTAAAAGCTGATAAAGGAAGAACACAATAAAATCCACCCATATTGGAACAAGAGATCACCGCTGACATAGAATCTAGAATAGAACACCCAGATTTCGCAACAAGAAAAAAACAGAGAAAATTATAAAATGCAATCCAGTTTAGAAGTTAACATAAACATTGTGCCGTGTTCTTCCAATTTATTGTCTATTGAAGATAGCAGCTCTAACTTAGAAAATGGCTGATACTTTTGATGAAATATATGACACTGAATCAGAATCAAACACGTCATGTATTGAAATCAAAGATAATGATATAGAGCTCGAAGAACAATGGGCAGACATTTCTGATAGAGGCCCAATAAATTTTGCACAGTATTCCTTAAAATACGAAGTTAATGTTTCATCAAATATACAACTGAATGAACCCATTGATTATTACAAATTATTTGTGACTAATGAAGTCATTGAAAAGATGGTGTAAAAAACGAATGACTATGCAACGGAATACTTGAATTCTCATCCTATTAAGCCTAAGTTACGCTTGAAAAACTGGGTACCAACAACTGTGAAGAAATGGAGAGGTTTTTGGGAGTATTAATGGTAATGGGCACCAATAAAGTACCCAATATTAACCTATATTGGAGTAAAAAGAAATGTTACAGAAACGAGTACGTAGTTCAAATAATGCCAAGAGATCGTTTTTTTACTCCTCTTTAACACTTTAGGGATAATGTTGATAATGGTACTCGATATTCTTATGGAGGCATTTTCCAGAATGAAGAAACCAGGCGGATTTATGGTTATTGATAAAACGATGATACCATGGAAGGGCCGGCTCAAATTCCACCAATATATTAATAACAAAGCACATAAATATGGGATAAAGTTGTATAAATTATGTACACCAGAAGGTTATACTTACTCAATGATTTTATATACTGGAAAAAATGAAGAAAAATCAGGAGCTGGTCATGCACAAGATGTTGTACTAAAGTTTATTTAAAAATTAGTAGGTGAGGGTAGAACACTAGTAGCAGACAATTTTTACACATCGGTCCCACTAGCGTAAGAATTATTAAAAAATACGTTTATTTGCGGTAATATAAGAACTAACAGGAAAGGACTGCCTAAGACAATCATAAGCACAAAATTAAAGAAAGGGGAAGTTATCGAAAGCGTGAATAAAAAAGGAGTCAAAATTATGGATGGATAAACGACCAGTGACAATGATAACAACAGTCAAAGAACACAATGCTACTTTAAAAGATACTGATAAACTGTCACGAGTATCTAAAGAGCCAATTATGAAGCGAGCAAGTGTATTAATGTACAATGAAAATAAAAAGGGCGTAGACTTCAGTGACCAAATCACCGCTTATTACTCAACACTTTTAAGAGGATTAAAATGGTATCGAAAGCTTATGATAAGCTTAATATTTGGAACGTGTTTAGTCAACGCATGGCTTGTACACAAATTCAAAAATGTAGAAAAATTAACATTACTATCTTTTTAGAGACTATCATACAATCTCTTACAAAGGTACTTTTCACTGTCTCAAACAATAATGAGAAAAAAGCGAATATGTCATACTTTAAAAAAGCTGAAAAGTATAAGAAATGTCATTACTGCTAGAAAGAATTGTGAAAAGAACTAACCAGCCGAGAAACTGACAAGAAGGTGAAAAGAGTACGCACTGTTTGTCAAGAATGCCAGAAACGTATGTGTTTGGAGTGCTATAATAAAGTACATTCTGATTAAAAGTGAACTAAATCACTACATATACTTACTTAAGTAATTGTTTTTGATCTCAAATTGTAATCAATGTTTCTATTATGTTTAAGTGTTGATTTTGCATTACTTTAATATATGTTGTTTTAAAGTTCAAAATTGTTTTCTATTTCACAAATATTTCCCATCACTAGCGAAATTTATGCTCTATGCGGCAAGGCATTCATTTTGCCGTAAATCCACCGATTTTGAAAAATGTTTATTACTTCTGAAATATTAAGTAGAAATCCCGGCGGCGGCAGCAGTGTACATACAGGTATATAATCTATCGATTCGTGCAATTTTTTTTAAGAATCTATGGGTTTTCATGTTTTTGAGAGCCTTCGAAGTCAAGTGCTGGTACGGCAAAAAACAAGCCGTAACGCACAGCTGGCTCTATAGGTACGGCACGTATAGGAGTCGTAATGCATAGCAATTAAGTTTTATATTTTCACTAACGCGCGCAATGTGTTAAAAAAAAGAATATTTTGAATATAAAATATAAATTAAAATATTTTTGGACAAATTACATAAATTGAACCTAACCTCAAAGTAAGCAAATTAGAAGCTTGTTTTATGAGTGTTAGCTAACGATACCAATACAGTTAGGAATATCTCAATAGATACCAGAAAAAACTTAATAAATACCCAGACCGAATACAGACATCTAAATTTTAATCACACAAATGCCCGGCAAGTCGGAAATTGAACCCGAGCCTTGCTGCTTGTCGCTGGAGTTTGTCGCTAGCCCCTCAACCAACGAGGCGGGCAACATTCCTGGAAAATCGGGAAAACCAACCCCATATTACATTGGAAACATATAAAGTCGACAGTGCTTATATTTCAACGGTAAATGAACATGATATGTTTGTGAGAGAAATGCGATTAAAAAGTTAATTTGCGCTTGACGCTGTGACCGAATTTATTGCTTTCGGCGCAAACAACTGCCTTTGTAGTGATCGGCTTTGGGCGGACGCATCACTGCATGCACATTTTCGAGCTTATGGATATTGTAGTACGTAGTTTATTCAATTCATGTCATTGGAACTACGTTAAGCTTTTTATGTGATAGGCAAGCATACGGGTCTATTTATGATAAGAGACTTGGGCTATAGATATAAAAAAGTGTCTTCACGCCCGTATTCCTGAACAAGTAAGCAGAGGTAACCACGGCACCCACGACTAGCCGAAGACAGTAAGTCCCACAATGTGATAGGTGGCAAGCCTGTAGCCAACCACGCATATACCCTATTCTTAGCAATATTTTTTTTAATTAGGAAATTAGAAAACCCAATATTTTTTTGTTGCCCGACCCGGGATTTGAACCTGGGACCTCATGCAGTCAAGACCAACGCCTGAACCGTTAGATTACAGAGGCGACAATATTGATATCTCAGATATTACAGGTTACAGGTATTAGAGAAGTTATTCTACTCAACAGACCCGGACCGACATTGGGAGCCTTGCTTTTTAAAAGTTACATAGTACTTAATATGATACTCTTTGCCTTCTCCGTAAGGGACTTGGCGTTAGGATGTGTGTGTGTGTGTGTGTGTGTGTGTGTGTGTGTGTGTGTG
>NJDD01001212.1:469368-488423 GCA_002245505.1 Calephelis nemesis | reverse complement strand
GGGCAGGTGACGGTGGATGCAATCCGACCGGTCCATCGAGGGTGGTTGCAGCGGCGGTTCGGGTTGCTGACGTTCCGACTTGTGCAGGTGCTTTCCGGGCAGGGATGCTTCGGAAAGTATCTGTACAAGATCGTAAGGAGGGAGGCGACCCCCGCCTGCCACGAGTGCGGGGCGACAGAAGATACGGCGTTCCACACGCTGGGAGTGTGCGTCGCCTTCGAGCAACAGCGGCGTACTCTCTCAGCGATCGTAGGAGAGGACCTCTCGCTACCGAGCGTAGTCACCGCCATGCTCGGTAGTGACAGGTCCTGTCAGGCGGTGGTCTCCTTTTGCAAAGACGTAATGACCTAAAAGGAGACCGCGGAGCGGGCCTGGAAGGACGATCTCAACACAGGCCCGCTCCGGCGCAGGGCGACCGGGGGCGCGAGAAGGCGGTTCCTCCGCCTTCAAATTGCTTCCGATGCGGGGCTGCCGGGGGGAGTCGTGGGACTACCTCTGGCCAGCACGGCCTGGCACGCCTGGGGGCGACTCCAATGGCCGGAGTCGCTCCTCTTTCAGCGCGGTAGGAGGCCCGGGCCGTAGCCGTGGAGCGAGATGGTGAATGCCAACGCGACCCCGTCTCGCTCGACGTGCGCAGGCGCGACAGCCGTATACACAAGCGAGTAGTGTATAATACCTTTCTCTTTCTCCCTTACTCCACCCCGCCAATGCTTAGTATATACTCATTAATTGTGTCGATGCTACATTAGCCGAAAGCACTTCGTTACTACCTGGTGTCCCACGACGCCAAATTATATTAGTTTTTTAATTTTTGTACGAAAATCGTAAGCAAGTTGACAGGGTGCAGCTATCTACCAAGTTTTGACTATGCGGTTCTAAAATTTTATACTTTTCTAATCGACTATGACATACTGATGAATGGATGTCGGATCTTTAAAGTTTGTCATACTTACACTTGGGTGGGTGACGGTTGGACGGGTTGAACACATGCGGTGTTGGGATGCATTAAATATACATAAGCATAAACTACGACACGATATTTCTTACACGCGGCGGAATATTGTGCGTTGTTTGATACAGGCTCAAAAAATTCGAAGTTTCCGAAAACCCCCGCCAAAACCAACATAGCTAAGAACCATATCGATAACGTCAGCTTTTAAACAACAAAAATCCGACTGAGAGGCACACAAATACGTCTGACTTGTAAATTCAAAACCCTTTTTATACAAACACGCCGGTTTGTTAGACTTTTGACACCAGCCTCGGACAAAACCCAAGGATTTGATCGTGGAATTTCAACCTCGGCTATAATACACATTCGCATTGTAGACCTGCTTTGTCAATCTTTCTGCTGTCATTCTTTCCACATGACCGAATCAACAAGCATTTATTGTTATTTTAATACCACTCGATCAATTTATGGAATCAACTCGATACCACTTTTGCTCGGATCTCTATTCTCCACTATTTCTCGGATCTCACTGTTGCGAATGCGGAGAGCGAAGGATACACCACAGACGTTTGAATAGTAAAAATTTTAATTTTATAGAAAACAAACAACAAATATGCTATTTATGTGAAACCTAAGTTCAGTATTTATAAACTAGCAAAAACAAAACATCATATTATTTGAATTCAAGTCAGTTAATTTGAAATAGTTCAAATTCTATAGAAACTCGCCACTATTTCTAGTAAATCTGACGGCCACATAATTGAGCAATCAGTATCCTTCATTAAATTTGGTTATTAGCTTTGGATTAATCCTATTTAAATAGTTATGGTATTCATTCCAATGCAAAATTGTAATCAATGCAAATGTCTATTATACCTTCACGGTTATACCATTAAATTTTGAATTGGATTTTAGGATTTGAGTGTTATAAGATGTACATATACATACACAACAAAAACCAGGTTTTCCTAATGTTAAGACCAAACCTTCGCCTTTAGACTATAGAGGTCACTGGTGGGTCTTATGGCCTACAATAACAGATAAAGTCATGGTACAAATGCGGTCGGACTGCTGCACAATTATTATTTATATTAGTGGTCGCCCGTTGGTCGAAATTAAACCATAATAAAATTTAATATCTTGTTGATAAAAACGCCATCTTTATTTCTCAAGACCAACTACTTTGTTTCCAAACTTTTTAGTGCGCCATCTGTAATCTTTTATCGTTATCATCAATATATTTGTTTGTGAGTGTCAAATGCATGGTAGTGTGGGTAATGTTTTATTTATTGATTTAATGTACTAGATAAGCATTATAATTGAAAAAAAAATAGCGTTCTGCACTACTCCTACACATCTTATATAAATAAAAATCGTGTGTCACGATCTATGTTGCCAATAAACTCCAAAACTACTGAACCGATTTCGATAAAATTTCTTATGTATCTGTAGTTTGGTATATCTCAAAAGATAGGACAGTTTTTATCCGGATGTTGACGGGACGAAGTTCGCTGGGGCAGCTAGTAAACTATAAGTGTGGAAAGTTTTATACTCATGTGTATGCGCAATTTTCGTAAAAATGGGTCCAAAGTTTTGGCATCACTTATTAATAAACAGATAGTTATTTTCAGTCCGGGTTCCTTTTCAGAATAGACTACCTGCCTTCCTAAGCCATTAATAGCTACAGGTACAGGTGCAATGGATCGTTAATAGCTACAAGTAATACAACTGTTTGTGACATACGAGTATAATATGAGTCATGTACATTAATTTCTCATGCTGACTTAGAATGATGACTTTGGTAGAATAATCCAGTTACTCTATGTAAGTGACTACATCCTAACTCCATAAAAGTGTTTTACAATAGAGCATATAATTGGTTAACACAAGTTATTGGTAATTTGCTAACAAGTAAGTAACATAATCTTTGTAACCTAAACTTAACAACCCAACCTTAATAATCAAAACTTGGTAACCAAATTTTAGTTACCTATACATAGTAACCTAATCTTAGTAACCTACTCTTAGTAACCTACTCTTAGTAACCCATTCTAAGTAGCATATTCTTAGTAACCCAGTCATAGTTACCCGAAGTATCTAACAGAAGGCGATTTTAGCGTGGAAAAGACCATCTCTATCTCGTCAAATGCGAGGTTAAATAGATAGTTAAGATTACTGGTCCTAGAGTATCACAACTTGCCCGGATCCTTAAAAACGGAACATATCAACGCCAAGCACTGATGTAAGGTGGCAGGAATAGACAAGACGGTGGTACCAATCCGGATGAGTCGCAAAACTCTACGACCATGTCAGATGTCACGGTGTTAGTGACAGTAAGCCTATGCTCGCCTTTTACGAGCTACCTGGCAGAACGGAAGATGGTCTGTTTTGCGAAAGAGCCCGTACTGACATGGGAAAGTTTCTGTGTTTTGTCACTATCTCGTAAACTTATATTTAAGCAACCTCATCCAATGTATTAAATAAAGAGGACGCTGAAAAGTTATAAATCATTAAATTGAAGTGTTACAAAAAGCTTTGAAAGCGAAAAAAGTAAAGTAGGTCATGCGGGTGAGGACCGGAGCTGCATACACTTAGATGTTCAAATTAAAACATTCAACCATTACACTCTTACAGCTGCTCTTTTTTTTTCAAGAGGATTTCATTGCATTTATATTTAAGTAAATAAAAACCCACTTTGTTTCAAGTTTATAACTAACTCGTTTTATAAATGAATTTAATTTAATCGAAATTAAAATTCCTTCATCCTCCGGGTTCCCCTTGTCGTCCTTCCGTAGCTGCACTTTTACGTTTTCCTACTCATAACTCCAGCTTTAATTCCCACTCTTTCACAGTACATGCTGTAAGGCTATGGAACTCCCTTCCCCTAGATATTTGAAATAGTATTTCCATAACCTCATTTAAAAATCGTTTAAAACTGTTTTACTCCTCAAGTCCTTAATGGTAGCACTTATTGTAAGAATTAAACTATTAGTAGGTATGACATTTATATTCGTTTTTTTTTGGTACCTTTTTTATTATTAATATTAGTATTAAGTAAGTATTTATGTAGAATAGTTTATAATTTTAATTAAGTTTTTTTATCTCTTTAATCTTAAGGTTTGTACACTGTCTACCTATCGCTTTTTATTTTGTATCGTCTCTCTATCTTAGGTTAGCTGTAAGATATCTCTTGTAAGAGATAAGCTCGCCTTTTATACAATATTTAAATTTGTATTTTCTCACTGTCAACTCTATATTACGTGTACAATAAAGTGTAAAAATAAATAAATAAAATGTTCTTCACGCAATGAGCTGATTTCACGTGCAACCAGTGTATCCACTGTTAGCCGAGACACTTAATATTAACATGTTATAAGTGCCTATCGGTAATCGGACACATATCCAATACCGCGCAACATTTTTTTTGTTAGAAAACTTGAAAACACATTATTTTTTTAGTTTCTGGGAATCGAATCCGGGATATTATGATGATGACGCCAGACTATAAATACAATCCGACGAACTTCGTTTCGCTTATACTTAACAGGCACTAACAGATTGTACAGAAAAGTAAAGTGTATTTTCTTTCAATTCCCTGCAACTTTCCAGGTTTTTTTTATGATATTGGAAGGCAAACAAGGAGACGAATTTCCTGATATTAAGAAATTCACGCCCCCTAGAGACACCAAAAGTGGTAATGGTGCGTTGCCAACCTGAGGCCGGTTTGTTAGGCCTCGAGCAAAAGTAAGTTTACCAGCTACTTTACCCTCCAAACCGGAACACGTCATGACGTTATGACGGCAGAAGTGAGGCGGTGATACCAATCCGGGTGAGTTGTTGCGAAACCCTACCACCTAGTCAGATGTCACGGTGTTAGTGACGGTAAGCCTATGCTCACCTTTTGCCAGCTGCCTGGCAATTGCAATGCTGGATGGTCTATTCTTCAAAGCAGCCCGGACCAACACGGTGGATAAGAAAGTATAACCATATAAATAAACTTTTGAAATCCATTTGGTACTCTAAAATACCATCCAAGGACAAAATCAGAAGATAACGATTTTAGGCCTCTTATTATTTGAAATTTATAGCGAATTAAAGTTGGTGAGGATATAATACGATAAGCTCTCATTAATCCATGACGAGGAAGTAATTAGCGGATACAAGCCGCAGTTAAGGTTCGGGATTTATTGAATACGGCCTGTTGAATTAGAACTGCTGTTAGCGTTAATTAAAATGATATGTAGGAGTTGGATACTTTATTTGGAATATTTACCACAACCTTTACTTAGTTGTCTCGGTCGCACTCAAAGACCTCAATTAACATTTCATCTATGAATATGTTATGATTTTATAAAACAAAAAAATATACACTTTTAAATTTCTTAACCAACGTTGCCCGGGATTAGATATGTGCCCGGTAAGCGATAGGCTGGTCACCTATTTAAGTGTAGGGCTTAGTATCTTCGGCTACTCGTAGGTGCCCTGTATGTGCCTCTGGCTACCTCTTCGGGGATATGGGCGTAAGGATACTTACTTACTTATTTTTCCATGTGGCTCATTTGCAGAATAGACTATCTGCCTTCCTGCCAGGCAATTCGTTAAAGGTAAAAAGGTTAAAATTCGTATTCGTTAATTCGTTAATATTGCCGTTACTAATACAGTGGCATCTTACTAGGTGGTAGAGTTTAGCAACGACTGGCTCGGATTGGCACCACCGTTTTATCTATTCCTCCAGCCACAACGTCATGACGTGTTCCGGTTCAGAGGGTAAAGTAGCCAGTAAACTTACTTTTGCTCGAAGCCGCCCCGGCCTTAGGTTGGCAACGCATTATTAACGTCTTTGGTGTCTCTAGGCAGCTTGAATTTCTTACCATCAAGAAATCCGTCTGCTGCTTCCTGTATAAAAAACAGCAAATCTAGAAATCTGAGGTACGCTAACCACAACAACGTTGCCCAATAACAAGGTTGTATTCAGAAAAGATACGTAGAAATTGCAACCTGTGATTCTAAACTGGTATTACCCAGTAAATGACCATTTGCAAGCGAGAATGACCCGTAAAATTGCTTTTATGATCGACCCGTTCGGAGCCAGTTAGCCCATTAACTGGCGTTTCTAGCGACGGGTTAAATTAATCACAAATATCGCTAACAAACTCACTGTAATTGAGGAATTGTCTTTGAAAGGCGTTTGAATGATTGAACTTCGTTTTTGGTTTCTGATTCTGAGCACTCGAGTGTTTCTAATGGCTGTCAGATACCGTTTGTTCGCTACTCATTTTCATTCGACTGTGAAAGGGATTTAAAACAATACCTTCACGCCCGTATCCCCGAAGAGGCATGTAGAGGTGCAAACCAGTACAACTTGCATAAGCTAACCGAAGACACTAAGCCCCACATAGTAATAGATTGCAAATCTACCACCAACTGGGCACGCAATCGAACCGGGTTATAATTGATTTCATTATAAAATGTAAAATAAAATACACTTTTTTGGTTACCCGATCCGGGAATCGAAAGCGACACATCATGAATTTAAGTGCAATACCGGACCGCTGGACCACAAGTGCAGTTTACGTTTTTAGATTATGTAGCTACTTGCTTTTATTTGCAGCTTAGTCGTATTTAATACGATTGTAGAAATTGTGCCAGGATCGTGAGGTTTGGCTTCTGCCTAGACCGTAGGAGACTTGGCGTAAAGGTATGTTTGTATGTATGTAGTAATTCCACAACGAACTCACTTAACTAGTACTAGACACCACAGCCCTCAGCTACAGGACAATAATGCACCACTCATATTTGTGATATCTATGGGTCGCAATTGTCTCTTACTTAGATTTGTGTGCTTGTTCGTGGTCAAACCACAAAAAATAATTTAAGTGCAGAAACAGTGCACAAAACCGACCTCAATTATTTCATAATTTACGTCACTTACTATTACTACTTACTCGCTACATTACTACTACAAATCACTTCGCGATTTGAATGTTCTTTTTTGAAGCATAGATAATAAATTATATAATCCTATATAAACTAATTTATCAGCACCCATTACTAATTTTGAGTATAACTTAAAAACCATCAGATCTATACGTTAGTCGTTGGTGACTAACTTCGTGTTTTTAATGATACAAAGTTTTACTGAAAATGCTTGCAAATGTAAAGTTATACATTTATATCTTAATATATATAAATCTTGTGTCACAATGTTTGTCCTCAATGGACTCCTAAACCACTTAACCGATTATAATAAAATTCGCACACCATGTGCAGTTCGATCCGACTTGAGAAATAGGATAGCTTATATTATCTCAATTTATGGTAAAAAAATTACCATCCGAGCGAAGCCGGAACGGGCAGCTAGTAGTACATGTAGATCTACAGTTACAAAATAACTTGTTCTGACTAACTGACTGATTCATTATCGCCGAGCAAAAACTTTAAAAGTTTAAGTTTAGTTTAAAAGTAAGGTGGTTTTATTGAGTACAAACCTAGTAAGGATGGAATTTTGGAAATTCTACCAATGAGGGGTGAAATAGGGGTTGAAAGATTGTATAAAAGATCGTTATTTTTTTAAGTTAGAAACATTAAGCTTTATTTTTGTGCTACTTATTAAAATGAGTAGATACAAGCGACATTACAATATACACCAATATGCCACAGGTATACTTGCATTATAAAATAAAATTAATTAGTCTAAGCAATGACAAATAACGTAATACAATTCAATTTTAATTATAAGAATAAATTAAATGTCAAAAATGAAAATATGTACCTAGTGGCTATATTAATTAATTAAATATTTTGTAACAGCTATCAAAATTACGTCGTAAAAAAACATGCTTTCAGATCTGTGGTCCTCCTGTTTTAAAAAATGGTTCTTTCGCATTAAAAAAATGTTAAAAGTGTACATGAGATAATTTCGAAAAGCAAACAACATAATACTTTGGTCATAAAATGTTGTTTTATTAAGTTACGCTAAACTTATGGTATAAAAGTCCGATTTTGATTATTAGTTTCTCAGATTACATACCTTTACAATACATCTATCCCCTTCAACTATCTTCTAGCGATGCGTGTAATGGTAAAATTCTACTCAAGTTTTTTGAGGATGAATGCCTAGTTTTTAGATGAGTGATACTCAAACTAAATCTATATTGATTAGGTAACTAACCCCCCAAGGTGAGATCGTAGTCCCAAAATATAGAGGACCGTTAATCTAATAATACTTTAAAATGAAAAAAGTTTTTTTTTTCGCTTTTTGAAAAAAAAAAGATTTTTGGTCTAAAATGTACATAAAAAGCAATTTCATTTTGTTTTTACCATACAAACACATGGCTTTTGCTTACACCTGTATAAAAACATATAATATGAACCGTAAGTACCACTACACTCAGAAATGGGCAATTTAAACAAACGTGCCTCCAAATCCCCAGCATTCATCCAACACAGTGTAATCATTCAAACTTACTAAAACTTCCCTTGGAATAACAATAAACAATATTCTCTTTAAACTTTCCACATTAAAACCGTTTTATTATTCATATAACGTGGAATTTGACCGTTTACGGCATTAAAGATTCAAACAGCGTAGTGTGCGCGTGTTTCAATTATACGATACGTTAAAATTTAACGGAGAACCGCAAACATTTGCGATGAAAGCAGAAAAACTGACCTCTTTCAGGTTGAGCCTTCAAAAAGTATGGTTGTATTGTTTGTATTTATAAAAAAATGTGTATTGAGCTCGCAATTTCCAAGTTTTCAGCTTTTGCTGAAAAAATGCATTTTTTTCGATAGAACCTTTGTTAAAAACATAACGCTGTATTTTTAGATTTACATGCAAAAATTAAATTAAAATTTAAAAAAAAAAGTTAATTTAATTTTTAAAAAAAGAAATTAATAATTTAAAAAAAAATTAAAAAAAGAATTTCAATTTCCTTTAAAAAGTAAAAAAATGTAGACATGCGGTTAATGTCCCCACCTTCACCATCCATAACTTTTAAGCCGCTCAACCAATTTTCATTAAACATGTCTCAGAACACTCGCACATAAGTTACCTTGAGCACAAAAAAAACTTGAAATCACTGACTCCGTTCGGGAGTTATGATGCCACAGACAAACAGACATGTCAAACATATGACTTTCGTCTTCTTGCGGCGTCGGTTAAAAATATTGTGGTGAATAATAGAAAAACGATCGTTTTCCACTTTTTGTAGTTAAAAATATTATATTTTTTGAAACTTAAGCAAGAAAAAATAAAAATCTAAAGTTACTTGCACACTGTGGCAAGTAACTTTCGATGCTAGTAGAAAAACCAACCTCTTTGCACTTGAAACAAAAATATTAAACGTCTTTCTTAGATTTACATGAAAAGGGAAATAAACTGAGTTACTTCCACTAGAACTTTTACTATGTTCCTAGTATTCGTTGTTGTTGTTGTACTCAACTTTTCATAAAAACCAGCTTGGTGCTTCGTATAGCATAATTTCTCATATTTTTTCTAATCCTACAATGAAACTAAGAGTTTTATACCAGTGCAGAACTTGATAGAAAAGATTATACAAAACTTTAAAAATACAAGAGCAACCGGCTATGGAAATTTAAGAACTTATATTATATGTACATATTATGTCATATCAAAGCCTTTATGTCATGAAATTTATTTATTATTTTTAGGAGGTAGATATCCAGACTATTCAGAATGTCTATAGATAATGTCAGTTTGACAAAACCATTATATAAAAATCGACCAAGTGCCAGTCGGACTCGCGCAGGAACGGGTCCGTACCTATCACCTATGATAGAAAATCATGTTTGTTTTATGGGAGCCTCCCTTTCTTACTATATTTATGGACTGAGAAAAGGTATATGCATGTTTTGATTTGGTTAAAAAATACTGATTGACTTAATGATAGACATAAAAACTTTCCTTATTTTTAGATATGAGTAAAGCATTTGATTTTGCGTCACATAAAATATAATTAACAAACTTGAGAGGAAATATGGCATTAGTAGTAAATCATTAGATAGGTTTAGAATCTATTTAGAAAATAGACAACAGTGTGGTGAGATACCATGACCAAGACAGAACCGAGAAAAGGTTCTACTCTTTAAATTGTACTATTAATGTACCACAAGGTCAGAGTTTTAGGGCCGTTACTTTTTAAGTAACAGAAATAATTTGACAGAAACTTTAAATAATGTGGCAGAACGGTTGTATGAAAATAATCTAAAAATAAACTTAACAGAAACGAAGTTAGGTAGATTTCAAGAACATCGTAAAACACTAAAAATTAGATGTATTTTCAAATGTTAGTATTAAAGAGAATGTAGATTTTATCAACTTCTTAGGAGCTCAAATTAATAAAAATTGCACTTTTTTTGCACTCCAAAAAAATTGATAGGTTCGTATGTGAAAAGTAAAAAGTGTTTTAAAGCCTAAAGTGTTGTATAAAAATAAAAAAAAAACGTAAAGTGAGCAACTCATTTACGACGATAATCATTTAAAAACTATCATTATCCACTTGTAACATTATTAAGAATTAGTAATGACTTTCAAATATAGTGTGCAAGTGAAATTCATATTCAGAAAAAGAAGAAAAGTTTTCCAATTGTGCCTTTAAGAAAAATATGTTTTCAAACAGTTATAAATGTAATTACACTAAGACTAGATATAATATTGTATAACTGTAACATGCAATGGAAAAGAAAACCATAAGTGTTTTGAAATGAAAACAAAAAAAAACTCTTTTATATTAAGTCGTCCAAAAAAAACGACGGATTTCACTCCGGGAGTGCTAGCAAAATTGAAAATTTGAATTTAACGTTGTGCATTATTGATATTTTGGAATGGCTAGGGAATAATTTTGAATGAATTACTTTAATTACCAGTATGAAAGTTTATCAGTATGACGCGAGTTTAAAAGTTTTAACCAATTCAATAAAAAGAAGTTTTCACTTCAAAAATATTAAGGACTTACTTATGTTAAAAATTTATAAAAGAAAGAAAACATACAACCTGTTTAACATATAAAAAACTGACCTTTCGCCATTTGAGTCTTCAATAAAAAATTTGTAATAAAATTGTTATATTCCTTCTATTTTACTGTACAATTTAAAATGAAACCGCAAGTATTTGTGAGAAAACAGGAAAACCGACCCGTTTTAGCTTAAACCTTCAAAAAAATGGTTGTTTTGTTTAGATCATACTAATATTATAAAAAGGAAAACTTTGTTTGTTTGTTTGTTTTGTTGTAATGAACAGGCTCAAAAACTACTGCACCGATTTTAAAAATTCTTTCACCATTCGAAAGCTACATTATCCACGAGTGACATAGGCTTTGTTTCATCCAAATCGGTAAAGAAGAAGCCAAGTCACGCAGGCGAAGCTGCACTGCTAGTTTATTATAAAATGAAAAATGTACAACGAACACGTTGTTTGCGATAAAAACATAAGTAGCGTTTCTCCCCAAAAATATATTATTACTGTTATTTTTAGATTTCAACCATAAAAATAGTGTGTGTTTTGATTGTTAGAAATTAACCAAAGGTGGTAATGGTGCGCTGCCGAACTGAAACTAATAGATATATTAGCCCTTGAGCAAAAGTAATTTTACCGGCTACCCTATCTTCCGAACTGGAACGCGTCAACTGCAAGCACTGATGCTATGGCTTTAGAAATAGGTAAGGTGGTGATGATACCAATCTGGGCGAATCGCTGATAAAACTCTACCAAACAGTCAGATCTTACAGTCTTAGTGTCGACAAGTCAAGACTGTCGCCTTTTATGAGCGGACTGGCAGGCATGCACGCAGGCACGGAAAGTGAGGTTGTTGGCAATAATTCATTTAACCTATGCTTGTTTCTTTTGAACTGCCTGCCTGAGAGGCAGATGGTCTATTATAAGCAGGGAAACAATGCACGGTGAAAAGCAAATTATTTTGTCACGTACTAATACACCTTCTTATTATATATATATATCTTCTTCACATTTCAAAAATTAGACTCACTGCTAATTTTAGGGGAGTACTCAAAAACAAGGGATCCAACATTAGAGACCTAGTAAAAATCTTCCAAATTCCTACTAGTAAACAACAGTGCACATCTTTTTCTTTAGATTTTTTTTCAATATTTTCTCTCCTCCCTCTTTTCCTTTTAAATAACTTGTAACCATGATTGTATTTTTCTTAAATAATAATAGAAAACAGGGCTAAAAAAATTGTATATTTTATTTGTTTTGTTTTCTCGAGACATTTAGGCCTCTAAATCCGGCCCTTTGGTTAGTGTTGCAAAGAGCCGCAGTTATTAATAAATATCCATTTATTAATATGACGAGCCGACTTCATATCGCTTGACACTACCTGTTTCTACAAGACAATAAATAAATAAATATCCCTGGACAAGTCACACAAACTGAATCTAACCCCAAATTAAGCATATTATATGCTTGTGTTGTAGGTGTTAGTCAACGATACTATTACATAATATATATACTTAAATAGATACCAGAATAAATTTAATAAACACCCAGACCCGGAAATGCAGACATCTAAAAGTTCATTACACAAATGCCTGCCCCCGTCGGGAATCGAACCCGAGCCTCGCGGTTGGTCGATGTAGTTAGGCAAGTACGCTCGCCACTCGACCAACGATTGAATTGGAGATTGTTATTGTTGTTGTAGATAAATGTATTGTTTTCCTAATTTTCCTTGTTTTCCACTTCAAAAGAAACTTCTCCTGCCAACAATAATCACTACATAGTATAAAACAAAGTCGCGTTCTCTGTCCCTATGTCCCTTTGTATGCTTAAATTTTTAAAACTACGCAACGGATTATATTGCAGTTTTTTTTATAGAAAAACTGATTGGAGAGAAAGGTTTATTTGTATATTTCATAACCGTACAAAGCCGAGTCGGGCCGCTAGTTAACTCGTAAAATTTATTTAGCAAAATTGTTCAATCCCTTTACGCGGTATGCGATGAATCGAAATGGGGATTAATTGTAAGGAGCTTATATTAACTTCGTTGGTATCTATGAAACTGAACCTTAGAGAGATTTAGTTACTTTTTTAAATTAATATTTATTACATGAACAGATTATTTAAAAAAAATGGTTTTCGAAATTGCTTGTAGTGTGAAAATACCACATATGTGACAATAGAGTTGTACGTTAAAAATCTTATGTTACTTTTACAAATAAGAACTTTCCATCTCTCGTTTAAAAGTTTAAAGACATTGAATTCATCTCACTGCCTCTGTGGTCTAGCATTCCGGAGTCAGACTTGACGTCTTGAGGTCCCGGGTCTGATCCCAGGGTCGGGCAACAAAAAAAATAGAGAATATATATTTTCAATTTCTTAATAAAAAATAACGTTGCTCGGGATTGTATATGTGCCCGATTGTGGATAGGCTTGCCACCTATCACATTGTGGGACTTAATGTCTTTAGCTAGTCGTGGGTGCTCTGATTGAGCCTGTCTACCTCGTGGGGGATATGGACGTCAATATATTTTAGTCTAAATTCATCTCACATAAAGTTAAGATACGAGTAGATGAATTGTTAGAGAAAAAACAATTTTGCCAATCTGTTATGAGAATCTGTACACAATCCGCGAGCAAAAAAATCTTATGTGGATCCAGTTACACTGAACGTACAAGTAATGAATAAAACCTTTTCGGAGAATTCCCTTAGGATTCGTATGTGATTCATTGTAAAAATGCGGAAACCTCTGCTGGTAATAACTCAACCAAGATATGTGCGTTTCCATTGTTCAGGGACGGTTTCTTAACGTTATTAAGACAGCTGGTTTTTTATTTTATCCTTATTTCATAAAAATTTCATGTGTGAAGAAGTGAAGAGGAATATTTGTGATTAAGGAAAACAAAACCCGGGTCTGTGTGTTCATTAAATTTATTCCCGTATTGTAGTCCTATATTTAAATATTTTTTGTCCCCGATTCAAAACAGAAGATGATAGGACGATGGTGACGGGGTTTATGTTTTTGTGTAGGTCTGTCTGTGGCATCATAACTTTTCAATAAGTAAACAAATTTTAATGCGATAAGTTTTTATGTGAAAGTTGATGTAATTCAAATGATTCTTGGCTACATATAGGTTTTGTAGGGGATTCATTGAAAACTTTTGATTTTAAGATAAGTCTGTCGTTGACTAATACCCAACACAAACATATGATTTGCTTACTTTAGGATTGGAAATTTTAATATATAAATAATTTGATATTAATTTTTAAGCAGACAATGCAATTCAAGGTTTTTTTCCTAAGCCAATTACACAAATCGATCTAACCTCAAAGTAAGCAAATTACATACTTGCTATATAGGTGTTAGGTAATGATACTAATACATAAAAATGCTTTAATAAATACCAGTATACATTTAATAGATACCGAGATACGGAAAAACAAATATCTATGTTCATTAGTCATCACATAAGGGCCTGCACCCGGTGGCAAATGAATCTGAGTCACAGTTAAACGTGTGGTGTTAAGACGTGTCCGCTAACCTCGCGGCCAGCGAGGCGGTCAAACCTAGAAACTGTTAAGCATTTTATGGTGATCATTAAATTGTACTAAAACTTATATTATTTAAATAGTAATTATAACAGCTGGCTTTATTGAAATTCTCGATTTTAATGGAAAAAATAGTCTTATTCACTACCTAAATGACATTACATTTCACGACAAACATTATAAAAATAGCATCATATTTTACGTAAAACATTGTTTAACACAAAATTTCTCGTGTGTAGGTATGTAAATAGAACTGGAGAGTAGGTATGTATACACTTTATAAATAAAACTACATTTCTCGTAAAATGCTATATAAAGAGCAGTAAATTTCACGTAAAACAATGGACCCGACGTCGCAATGAGTGAATGCCCGGGAGTCTTATTAACACTTCGGGGAATCTTTTAGGAATGTGCTCATTTTTGAAATTCATGAAAGCTCTTGGTTCTTTAAAATGTCCTTTTTAAGAATTGTATGTTCTTACATTGGTCAATTTTAAAAATATATTGTGTGAAGAAGCTCAGGTATTACCACTTCGTTCTAATTTCAAGTAACAGATATACTTAAAAAAAAGGAAAGAAGTTAGTGTAGGTATTCGTTGGATTTAATTTTTTTATTCTTCTGGATCTCCTGTATGAAACTGATGAGGTATAGTAATTTAACATTGGTCATTTTCAACAAGACCACAGGCAACAGCTTGTCTATGTAGGGATCCACAGCCTTAAACAGGCAGTTTCATGTGTTAGTCTGAGGGGTATCCGGTAGACTTGAAGCCTAACTCTCTGGGCATAGAAGAGAGATGCACGTATTATATTTATGGTGGTTTGTTTGCTATTTTATCACATAAAAAAATACTTCTGTCTAACCTGAAAATATTTAGTCGTTTTAATTTATAGGATATGACTAAATAAAATAAATTGATAAAATACCTCAGTTTTTATGTATGTTATATTTATATGTACGGATGAGCTTTAGACTTTATACGTGTATATCTTATTCTTAAACTCATAATTGTAAAACGTGCATGCAACAGAAGTAAGGTTGTAGATCACTTCTAGCGGTCCGGTGTTAGACTTGGCTTCACGAGGTCTTGGGTTCGATCCTCGAGTCGAGTAACCAAAAAAAGGGTTGCTTTCCATAGAAGTGTCGGTAGAAGTGAAAACTTGAATATTAACGTTGCGCATTTTTGATATTTTGGAATGGTTAGGGAATAATTTTGCAGGAATTGCTTTAGTTATCAGTATGAAAGTACTGTCATTTATCTGGTAGAAAAAAATATTCATTTATTGCGGTATCGTATACAAGCATGACAACACAAACATTTGCGCAAGCGCCCTGCGCCGTATTACGAATTTTTGTCTTATAAATCAGGTCACGTGTCCTGAAGCGAGTTTAGAAGTTTTTTACCTATTCCGAAAAATTGCGCAACGCCGCTAAACAAGTTTTCATTTCAGAATTAAATTTTCTAATTTATGACAGATGCAAATTCTTGCTGACAGCAGTCTAGATTAGGTGTATAAAGTGTATATAAATGTATACATGTCTCTGTATAAATACATATGTTATCTTTTACAAGATGTAGTTATACGGATCAGCGTTGCCAGACAAAGCTTCCCGGTCGGAAGTAAGCCATTTCTGGGAGAAATACATATTGTGTTTCATCCTGCGGTTTGATCTTGTCAAAAGAAGTTTTCAAGAATGAATAACAAAAAATGTTGTTATACATTATAGTATATTGTGATGCAAAAGTAAACCTTGGTTTTTACTAAGAGAACTCCTGAACATTTAGGAGCTACAAAACGAACTGACTAAATTACACACTACCAAATTTCCTAAAAAATAGACCATCCTCCTCCTTTGCAAAATAGACCATATGCCTTCCTGCTAGGCAGCTCGTAAAAAGCGAGCATCGGCTTATGTCACAATACCGTGACATCTGACTAGGTGTTAGAGTTTCGCAGCGGTTCACCCGGATTGGTACCACTGCCTTACCTATTCATGCCGCCATAACGTCATGACGTGTTCCAGTTTGGAGGGTACGGGAACCGGTAAACTTACTTTTGCTCTAGACCTAACATCCCGGCCTCATGTTGGCACCATGACCTCCTTTGGTGTCTCTAGGCGGAGTGAATTGCTTACCATCAGGAAATCCGTGTGTTTGTTTGCCTTCAAACATCATAAAAAAATGTAATATAGTAAGATCCTTGAGCCCCCAGACCTACGTTATTTTAGCAAAACTGAAGGTTTGAGGATTAAAATGTCATGTTAAGAGGAATGCGTACTCACAAGCTTGAAAATTTGGACATTTCTCAAGTAGCTCTTAGTAAAGTTAGGTAGTTTATATAAAAACCTTACCTGCGTTGAATTAGGAATTCAAAAAAGTGCGTATGTTTTTAAAGTCTAAAATTGATAATATTTATTATTGTTAGACAGTTTTCGTTAGCCATTACTTCTGCCGGAAGTCTTAAATATTAAACAGGGTAAAGTTTATCCCCCCAGTTGTCATACAACTTTCCCTGTGGCAGTAAACGTGAGTATAGATATATGAGAGCTTACACAAAACAACACGCCTGTAGTCTAACGGTCCAGGTGTTGAACTTAAGTTCTTGAGGTCCCGGGATAGATTTCCCGGTCGGGTTACTAAAAGGAAATGTGGTTTTTGCAATTTCATATTTAAAGAAATGTTGGTTGGGATTGGAAATGTTCCCGATTGGCAATAAGCTTGCTACCTCTCACATTGTGGGATTTAGTGTCTTCGGTTAGTCGTGGGTGCCCTGGTTGTGCCTCTGCCTACCCCTTCTAGGATATGGGCGTCAAGATAGTACAAAATAAAGAACAAAATTTTGGATAATATTTCAAGAATAATATTATCGTGCGTCAATCTAAAATATCCCTGGACAAATTACACGAATTCCTAATATGAATATAACCCAGAAGTAAGCAAATTATATGCTTGTGCTTTGGGTGCTAGTCAACGATATTAATACTTAGAAGTAAACACTTAGACCCGGAATTATGGACACCTAAATGCTCATCACATAAATGTGTAACATTATCAGGAATCGATCCCGAGCCTCGCAGTTGGTCGGTAGACAGGCGTGTACGCTATCCCCTCGACTAACCAAATTTCATAAAATGAATGTATCATCATCATCAGCCGGAGAAGGTCCACTGCTGGACATAGGGGTCCCCCAAGAGTGCCACCAGTCACGATCACCAACCGCTTGTAACCAGCGACTCCCCGTGACTTTGACCAGATCATCAGTCAATCTGGTGGGAGGTCGTCCAATTAATGTATTCTTACATTAATTACTGGTATAACATAAATGTATGCAAAACATAAGAGTAAGTATTTCAATACTATGACTGTTGTTTCTGTATTTCAAAGAATAAATGTAGTCTTACATTAATTACTAGTATAACATAAATGTTTGCAAAACATGAGGGTATTTCAATATTATGACTGTTGTTTCTGTATTTCATAAAATAAACGTATTCTTACATTAATTACTAGCATAACATAAATATATGCAAAACATAAGAGTAAGTATTTCAATATTATGACTGTTGTTTCTGTATTTCAAAAAATAAATGTAGTCTTACATTAATTACTAGTATAACATAAATGTTTGCAAAACATGAGGGTATTTCAATATTATGACTGTTGTTTCTGTATTTCATAAAATAAACGTATTCTTACATTATTTACTAGTATAACGTAAATGTGTGCAAAACATGAGGATATTTCAATATTA
The DNA here is from genome assembly GCA_002245505.1 of Calephelis nemesis. Lineage (NCBI taxonomy): Eukaryota > Metazoa > Arthropoda > Insecta > Lepidoptera > Riodinidae > Calephelis > Calephelis nemesis. The sequence continues at coordinate 470,195 of NJDD01001212.1, read as the reverse complement.
TGTCTGTTGTTTCTGTATCTTGCAAAAAGTACACGAAGTAAAACCAAACCGCAAATTTCCACTTTCCGTGTCCATGTACATCTGTGGTCTATCCACTGAACGAAAAAGAATGCAATGAAGTCCCTAATTACATGTATTAGGCTAAATGAAATCTCAGCACGCTATATTCTCACGCGATATTTCGTTGAGAAAATTTTAAGGACAAATTTGAACCTTATAAGACTAAAAATAGAGTTTGTTTTCCAGTGTTAGGGTTTTGGTAGAAACAAGAATGCCGTTTAAGAAACAAACTAATGCAAGTTTTATTACACTAATGTAATAATGGGTTCCTTAGCCAGTTGCAGGTATGAGAGAGAAGCAATTTTATTATCCAAGTTTATTGATTATAAGTATTGATATATCTTTAGAAGCAATATTATTACAAAAAAGAATAACAAGTCAGAGCAAATCCTACATTGCGATATTAAAGTTTTTTTTTGTCTGATAGCGTAAATATGAATTTGTAAACTTTTATTATTTGCCCAATGCTCTAACCGCATATAATCTTTAGTAGTTAAAGTACTTTGTATTTCAATAACATACGAGAAGTTTAGGTAAGGCCAAAAATACTTAAGGCACAGGAAACAGAGATCGACATTATTAATTACTGATAAAACCTTACGTAAGCAATTTATATACTTGTAGTAGGTATGAGTAGTATTTGTCAAAGATGTTATTTAAAAACAACGTTAATAGTTTAAAAAAAAACTGAAAGACTCCTAAAAACAGTCAAATAAATTTTACTAATCAAATGCCTGGAACAGGAAATCCTTTTTTTTTTTTTTTTT
>NJDD01001212.1:431058-468554 GCA_002245505.1 Calephelis nemesis | reverse complement strand
CCGCAGATAGTCGGACCCGCCTTCGACACGCTCCATTTACACGTCTCCGCAGTCACCACCACGGCGTGTAGCGACACGCCCTGACAAGGGTTTTAAAAATTCATCCCTCGCCGTTGACCCCGTTTTCCTTCTCCCCCTTCGGGCAGATGGAACCTTCGCGCGGAACGGTCCCTCCGTATCGGATGTGCCTGAAAGAAAAGGCACGGAGAAAAACGTTGATGTACGTTTTCGTGACGTCCTTACTTCCACGTCCGAAAACTCCTCTGATGACGAGGTACTCACAAGGCTGGGACCAGCGGGTTGGCCCTGAGAAGGACCTTTGTCAATCCTTTGGCCCTTAGAAGGGCATTTTCTCTTTTTGGTGTGACCCTTAGAAGGGCCTGCACCACCTCCTATTACTGTCTGGCTTACACAGCCACCATCCTGGCCTTGAGAAAGGCCTACACAGCTATCTTCATCTTTTTGGCCCTTAGAAGGGCCTCCACCGTCAGAAGTGTGGCCCTTAGAAGGGCCTTCAACACCACCGACATTTATTTGGCCTTCACGGCCCTCCACCACATCAAGATTTTTTGTTTTGTTAGTTGATTTCATATTTTGAACCCACGAGTAGCAGACGAACTACTAGGACCACCACGCCGTTACGCCGCTCCGACCTGGCTAGGCAAATACGATAGGCCTTGCCAAAGCACCCAAAGCTGGAACTGTTCGCGACACAGTCACCCCTGTGCCATTCAGCCCTCGGCACGGCTCTACACCTTGGCTTGGGGTAATTTTTTATAGAGGTTTTCTTCCTCGCGGCCCGGCCAATTAAGGCAAGACCCTCGGTCCACGGTAGGCCGATAGACGTAACACCGACACCTCCCGTGGATTACGATATCACGGACACGCCGACGTGGTTAGTGCCAGCAGTGCCCGGCGTTGAGGTACCAATTAGCTTCCCCAAGGTGCTGGCTTGCACCCCGGGTACTGAGCCCCCCCGCCACGATAAGGCTTGGTACCCTGGGGGGGTGGAACAGGAAATCCTACCCCAAGTCACTCAAACTCAAATAACTGGTGGTGCTGGACGTTAATCTCTAGGTCAGGGTTTCCCAAACTATGGGTCGCGACCCAATGGTGGGTCGCAAAAGAATATTGAGCGTGCCCCGCCTGTAGAGTAACAAACCACACGACCGACAATTTAATTCTTCTAATTTTGATATCGTTATTTGATAAAGACTTAGTTAAATAAATAAATGATTAAAAATAAAAAAGAAATTGTTCAACCTTAGTCCTTTACTCAAATTGGTAACAGTTAAATGTTCTAGAGTTGGGTCCCGAATTTGGGAACTTTTTTTAGATGGGTCGTAGCCTAAACATCTTTGGGAACCACTGCTCTAAGCCATTGTATTTTTTTTAAATATTTACACGATATACAACGTCATCGTTTATGATCCTGCCTATGCACGTCTCTAAGCAAAAAAAAACGATTTTTTTAAATTTTAAATTTCACATGCTTGCAGTTTTTGTTGTTAACAAGCTGATCCTGCGAACTTTGTGACGCTACTAATATTTTGTACGGAAAATATTAAAGAGTTGGTTTTCCCACTTACCTAGTATTTTTTTCGGTTTTTTCTCTAGATGTGACGCTTCTCATGATACTAACCAAAAAATTAATAAAAGAACTAGTAACATTGGTCAATCCATCCGTTCAGGCGTGATGCGATGACCAAGCGAAATGGGGATTCATTTTTGTAGACAGATGTAAAATTTAATTCCCCTCTGTGGTCTAGCGGTTCAGTTGTTGGACTTGACTGCATGAGGTCCCGGGTTCGAATCCCGGATGAGCAAAAAAAAGGAAGTTGGGGTTTTCCAATAATTCCTAATAAAAAGTTGCTCGGGATTGGATATGTGACCGGTTGGCGATAGGCTTGCCACCTATCACATTGTGGGACTTAGTGTCTTCGGCTAGTCGTGGGTGTCTGGTTGTGCATCTGCCTACTTCTTCAGGGATTTGAGGTTGAACATACTGTTTTATTTAATTGCAATATTATGAAATCTAATTCGCTTATCACACATAGAATTTTATTGCATCATTAACATATTAATATTGCCGTCAATCGGTTTTTCCCTAAAGTATGTAACATTAACATTATTTTTGTCATTGAGAAATATTTTTTAAATGAAAACTTCTTTAACGGCGTTGCGCACTTTTTTGGAATGGGTAAAAAATTCGAAACTCGCGTCAGGAAACGTGAACTGATCGAAAATTCATAAGACATGTTTGTTTACGATAGCGTAATAAATAAAAATTAATTCCACCACATAATTATAGTACTTTCATACTGATAGTTAAAGAAATTCGTGCAAAATTATTCCCTACCCATTCTAAAATATCAAAAATGCACAAAGTCAATATTCAAGTTCAATTTAAGACTCGTCATTTTTTCCATGTCAAAAAGTATTCTACCGTCTAAGCCTAATACACATTGGCCTTAAAGCTGGCTATAAGATACCAGTAACCCGCCGCTGACAGGAAGTCCACCTACAGTGTAGAAGGAGAGTAACGAGTATAAAGTGAATGAAGTTTGCCAGGTCGGTTAGTCGTCTAAATCTTATAACCAGGAAGTCTACTTATTTGTGTCCCTATATAATAAACATCAAGCCAAAAGCCTTCAAGTCCTCTAAAGGAACACGCACACGTGGTAAATTTGATCAGGTTTATATTTATTTAGATGGCAATTCGAGTATATCGCAACACATGCTGGCAATATTCTTCGAACGTGTATTCGCGTGGCGGAAACAGGGACCTTGCAATTTGGTTAATACAGGATTTTTCCAGTAAAGTTAATTTTGCACGTTTAGTTTTCTGGTATTAGATGAACTTCTTAACGATGCATGATTCCTCATAGGTAGTCTTAAAATTAATCATTACTGGTAAGGACAGTACAGAGTTTCTTTTGTATGAAGATAAGAATAGTCATAACCGATGGTAGGTACTTTTGCAATTCTTATTAACTTATGACGACCGCTTGAATGGTCTCTATTTTGCTTAGGGACTTTCACAAACTTCTTACAATCTTTTGGTGTTAATGATAATAATCGATTGACAATGCAGTATAAGACTTAAAAGGTTTTAAAACTTGAATATTTTGATATAATTAAACAATGATACTGATAAAATTTAAACCCTTGATTTAATTATATTCAAACTATATTTATTATTGTTTAAATGATTGGTCATTAAAAGGAAATACAAGTGCCGCGACTGTTTAATAATTTAATTTATTGACTTATTGTTTGATCGATTGATTGATTGATTGACTGACTGATTGATTATGATTTGATAATGAGTAAATTTGACGCAAGCGTCTGATATGAACTGATCACTGGAGCCGCAAATTGGAAATCTTCTGAAGCTGCATTAAGTTTAAGCATATAATAAAACGATGCTCGTACATTATAAATAAAAGTATTGAATAAAGTAGTGATGTACTAAATAATACTAGGAGACAATGTTTGCTGTTATTAAGATCGTTTTTATCCACATTTCGTGGATAATAACTTGGTCAGTTGTTTAAATCTTAAAAGCGATCAATTTCAAAACTTATAACTTTAGGATAGTAAAAATCTATAAGTTAATTTATGTACAAGCTCTTGGACTTGACTACGTTTACACTGTCGTAAGTTTTTACCTAAGTTTATTTTTTTTAATAATATATAAATAGGACTATCCCCAATAATGAAAGCATCATGGTGACCCGAATCCTAAGGCCTATATAGGGCCTTGATCTTTAACTAAACAATGGATACTTGTGGGATTTAGGAGCAAATATCGCAAATGCCTACGTCTATTCATAAAATTCTATTTAGATTTTCCGTGTGTTCTGTTCGATATGTTTACATACGGTGTCGCTACTAAATACTTTGTTGTTCTAAGAAATTTGCCGAGAAAATGAATACACATTTTCTAGCCAAGTCTATTTCAAGGTAGGCAGAAAGTATCATTTTTTTAGGTAATATACTGCAATATAATTGTTATTCCCTATAGTAGCACATGAAATACATTTTAAATATTATATTAACTGTTATTGAAAATTTTCGATTTTACATACGCACTTCGCATAATACCTACCAAATTTGTTTAAACTTGGTTCAGATTTAAAGTTTTTTTATGATATTGGAAGACAAACAAGCAAATTGATTTCCTGATGGTAAGAAATTCACGCCACCAAAGGTGTTAATGGTGCGTTGCCAACCTGAAGCTGATTTGTTAGGCACCCAGCAAAAGTAATTTTACCAGCGACCTTACACTCCGAACAGGAATACGTCAACGGCAAGTGCTGACGTTACGGCGCGGCAGGACCTATTTCTAAGGCTGTGGTACCGCTACGAAACTGTAATGAATGTAGCATATTCCCTATGATGTATTAACAAAGAGACAATAGAAAAGTCGACAACAGACACTCCGTCAATAGAGAATAATTATAAAAAAAAATTGATTTAGAAGTTTCCCAAATACAAAGTCTTATTGTCTTTTTATTATAATATCAACGAATCTATTTTTTAATATCTTTTCCCACGTGTTGATCCCGGCTCACTTACAGAATAGACCACCTGCACTTGACTGGATTTTTTACTACCGCTTAATCTAAGTCTACCGTTATATTATCATCGCTAGCCGTTGACCTTTTTCGGTACGGTAGAACGGGTACTTAAACTTACTTTTGCATTCCGGCCTTATATTGAAAACGCAATAGGAGGATATAGAAAACAGTTTTATAATATGTAAAGATAAAAAAAAATTTGAACGCAGTAAAAGTGCAAACAAGGGATGCGCTTTTAGAAACTTTTTGTGCAAATAAGGGACTTCGATTTTTTAAAACTTTTTGTGATATTGTAAACAAGCGCGTCTCTGCAGATATTAAGGGGCCATATACTCTAAAATACGTCAGCAGTTTCCTGTTTTTTTCATACAAAGCAATCATGGATCTTGCTGACAAAAATACACAAGATTAACATGAATATGCTTTACTAGACTAGTGTTGCCAAAACACGATTAATTTCACTTTGCTCGATAGAAAAAAATCAAAAAGTTAACCCTTTTTTGAAAGCTTTTGCTTTCTGTCTACTTCAATTGTGAAAATATCGACACCAGATTTAACATAAACATAGATAAGTACTATACCTAAAAGATAAGTGTTTCAGTTTTATACTTTTTTCAAATTACTTTTAGTGTCAAAAATGGTGATTTGTCGCTTAAGACGTTTACTTTAGAGCGCCATTGTTCATAGTAATCATGGAACGGGGGAGCGCGGTGATTGGCTCTTCTGGCTGACTGAGTATGGGGCCTTAAGATATGACAGTGGCCTAAAGACAAATGGGTTACAAGCTATAGATTCGTCGATATCATGTGAATGGAATGATAGGATTAATGTGCAAGTATACCTTTTATCCTACCCTCTGCATCGACATAACAATGTCAATGACGAGGCTTGAAAATTTGAATTTGTGAATGATGTGAATATAAAAAAAAATTGCTAAATATGTTGGCAAGCGTATAACTTCCGAACAACTAAACAGATTTGGATAATTCTTTCTTTGTTGTGTTAGTTATTTTCAGAAGAAAGTTCTTATGAAGAGAAAAACCGAGAAAATTGCAAGGAAAATGGGAAAAACAGTACTTTAGTTATACATACAGACTGAACGGGTAGAACGCACTGACGTTCGTTTTATATAACTATATTTTTCGAGGTATTAAACTTAAATGTACACTCTATTTTTATACTTGAGGTCATACAAATAAGCACATGGCTCTTCTGATGGTAAGAGACTACCGTGGCCTATAGATACCATAGAAGTTACAGGTGCGTCGCTGATCTGAGGCTGTAATGGAAGCCCTTTTGTCTAAGTTTACGGTGCTGTGCAGTAGTTTTCCCATGTAGGGTTTCCGCAGAGTTTCCTGTTCCAGCTGCCATAATGTCTTTGTCATGTTCTGTTAGCCGGTGGCTTGAACAACAGGCTTAATGTCGTGGCCATAGGTAGGCGACTCACCTTTAACATCTTTAGTGTCTATATGTTATTTTAATATTCTTTCATATAAAAATGTCATAAGAAAATAATTATTAAATACCATCACTTGAAATGTTACATTTTCCAGCAATTTTTTGAGTAAAACTTCGCAAGCGACAGAACCTCGTTTTTTCTCGTCATCAATATTTATTACAGCAAAGCTATCTCTGGGAATGTTTTATACGTTCCAGAATCTAGATAAAGCTCTAGCCTTTTTTACCCATCATCCGTTTTATCTAAAATACTTATCGCTAATATTGTGTGTCGATGAAAAATGTACTTGGCGGAACATTCTCAACGCTTCATCTTATGTGTAATAGAAAAAGTTCCACTTTATTTTCTATTAGGTAATAATAGAAAGTTAGTAATAATTTACATATTTTTTGTCTGCCGTATAAGTAAGTATTTGCGCTCTATGGGGAAGGCCTATGTCCAGCAGTGGACGTCCTCCGGCTGATGATGATGATGACAAATAAGTGTACAGACTTCAGATTACGTCTGGGATTACGTGTGTTAGTAATCCAACATTTTAGTTAAAATTACCAATTATTTTGTGCCTCTGTCTACCTCTTCGGGGATATGAGCGCAAAGATATTTATTTTACTAATTACCAATTATTAATTTTATTATAACTTTAAGCCCTTACAAGGACTAGGGAGAGGCATATCCAGGGGGCTATTCCGTATCTTTTTATTGATGATCACTGGGTAAAGTGTACATCAAAAAGCTGTCAAATGACGTGTTTTGTATTTGCGATCTCTATTGTATTTCTGTTGGTCACTGTAGACATACAGACATGGTAAAACTTTCTCATAACAAAGTGATTTCCAATTGATCTAATATAGCGTTGTAACAAACATACTTATGTAAAAATATGTAAATAACACTTTTTTTATGATATTGGAAGGCAAACAAGCAGACGGATTTCCTGATGGTAAGAAATTCACGCCGCCTAGAGACACCAAAGGTGGTAATGGTGCGTTGCCAACCTTAGGCCTGGAAGTTAGGCCTTGAGCAAAAGTAAGTTTAACGGCTACTATAACCTCCGAACCGGGACACGTCATGACGTTATGGTTGGCAGGAATAGGTAAGGCGGTGGTACCAATCCGGGCGAGTCGCTGCTAAACTCTACCACCTAGTCAATTGTCACGGTGTTAGTGACGGTGAGCCTATGCTCGCCTTTTACGAGCTGCTTGGCAAGGAAGGCAGATGGTCTATTCTACAAAGGAGCCCGGACCAACACGGGGAAAATAATAAAGATTTTTTAATATTTCCACACCACTGTGTAGTATAATTTATTATGTTGGTACAAATAAGTACATTGTTACAGCTTTTAAACACACATATTCTGCAAATAAATAATTTTAATTTCATTTTATTTCAGGGTACTCACTATTAAGTGAAGGTCACCTAGGTCTCACAATGAAATAGGTTGCAAACCTATTATAATCAGGGCACATATTATGGCATTACAGTCAAATTGTAAAAGAAAATTGAAAAAAAGCATTTTGAATTGCCCAACCCGGAAATCTGACCCGGAACATTATTTAGTTTATACTAACACTGGACCACTAGATCACAGAGATATAAAAATAATTATGCATTTTTTATTATTAAATTAGAAAGTCGTATTTGTTCCATTATTTGTAACTCCAGAACGACTAAACCTATTTGACTGAAAAATGATGGGTAGGTAGGTACCTAAGAACCTAGAGACGGACATAGGGTTTACCTTATCCCGTTCGAAATTTTAATTTTTCCCACATAAAATAAACGGTGGAACAAAAATCGCCGGAACAGTTAGTAGCAACATAAATAAATGGAAGATCTTCTAGCCTTTAATTATTTTTTTATTAAATATTATGATTTAGGATTTAATTAAAGCTTCTAAATGCAATTTTAATTTAATTGCATTTGGTTTTTTAAATTTATAATATAAAACTAATATTTTAATTTGTAAAAATAAAAAATAGCCATATTTTGATGCTATTTTTTATATAAAAAAGTAAGTAAGTATCTTTACGCCCACATACCCGAAAGGATAGGCAGAGGTACAACCAGGGCTCTCACAACTAGCCGAAGACACTAAGTCCCACAATGTTATAGGTGGCAAGCTTATCGTCAACCGGACACGTCATGTTATCTAACCCCGAGCAACACTTTTTTTTAGAAAATTGGAAATACTACATTTTCTTTTGTTGCCCGAAAATAAATTCTTTATAAAATAATTAAAAAAAAAAATTCCTATTTAAAAAAAAATATTCTCAAAACCGAAAGTATTATTTGAAGGTTTCATAATTTAATGCTGATTTCCAGTATTCTAAATAATAGTATTTTAAATCAAAATTGTAAATTATTCCTCAAAGCATCGTACCATGAAATCGCATTCATCAAACTCAGATTTTACCTCCCCATCCTAATTAAACCTGTCCGCAGTAACCCTGGGGAGGGTCTGAATCTTTCGTAAATATTGAGGCGGTATGAAAGTTTTATTATTACAGCTTTATTGGACTCTAATATCCCTTTGTCGAGGGCAAAGTTGATTTCAAATCGAGGACTGTTAATTGTTAGTAAGGATTTCGGAAGCTTTTAAATCAGCTCGACCATTTAAGTGTTGATGCAAAATCAATACTTTCAAAATGGAGGTTTCATTTTATTCGTGGTTGAAAACATGGGACTGCGACTCAGAATGTTATTCTGGAATGTCTGATGACTGTCAGAATTAATTATCAACACTTTGGTCGGTCAGATTTTTCAAGTGAATCTTTTGGCGTCGGGAAGTGACGACCCAGCGCAATTAGTCACCCGACGAGCGGCGGTGAAATCGTTCCAAGATGGGTGGACGTCAAATTGCTGACGCAGGGCAGGCAGCAGCTTCCTTGTGATAAACTTCCGTCCTACGGTTGATACCCAACCCGCCCGCCAAGCGTGGATATTACGGCAAAACCCCCTCATTCATAATGTACAGCTTGAAAGTCCTTGGTAGTACAGCTGTCCTTGGGCGGCGGAGGCTACTTTCCATCAGGTCAACCTCATGTTCGTTTACCACATATTCTACAAAAATATCTTTATATAGGTACTACCTCAAATCTTCAACTATAAACGTATCGAATTTCATCCAAATGAGGTTAACAGTTTAGCCATAAGAGACAAAACAGATAAACACGTAGACTTTTGCACGTAAAACGTTAATATGGATATGAAAGTATAGGCTAATTTTATCTATAATATAAAAATGAATCGCTAAATGTGTTGGTAAGCGCATAACTTCCGAACGACTCAACCGATTTGGCTAATTCTTTTTTCGTTGTATTAGTAATTGCCAGAAGAAGGTTCTTACGAAAAGAAAAACCTGGAAAGTTGCAGGGAAAATGGGAAAAACAAACATTTTAATTTTTACCCATACAAACTGAATGGGTGGAACGAAGTTCGCCGGAGCAGCTAGTGTTATAAAAGTCCCAAAATAATATCCGTTTAACATTCTATAAAATATTATGTAATTAGGTTACGAATGGTCGCCCGGAGTCCTCTAACCTAATCTGCTTGTCGCTATAGCGAATCTGATAAATTGACATCAAAGGAATTATCTGTAATTTTATTTTGCTGTAATATAATGAGACACCCGCAGTCAGAAACAAGGTCACAGTTTCATTAGCTCTATTAAAGAAATATTCTTTTTTTATTTTTAGATATCTCTGTTTTAGGCACTGAATATTTGATACAAAGTGCCAGGAGTGACATATTTTACTTGTTTTTATGATATTGGAAGGCAAACAAGCAGGCGAATTTCTTGATGGTAAGAAGTTCAGACCACCTAGAGACACCAAAGGTGGTGATGGTGCGTTGCCAACCTGAGGCCGGGATGTAAGACCTCGAGCAAAAGCAAGTTGGCTATTTACCTGACCCTCCAAACCGGAACACGTCATGACGTTTTGGCGGCAGGAATAGGTAAGGCGGTGGTAACAATCTAAGTGAGGTGCTGCAAAACTCTACCACCTAGTCAGATGTCACGGTAGTAGTGACGGTAAGTCTATGCTCACCTTTTACGAGCTGCCTGGCAGGAAGGTAGATGGTCTATTCTGCAACATAGATTTCCAAAGCGACTGATTGGGTGCAGTCGGATTCCAGCGGCTTCCTGCAACCTGTCTGTCTAGATTGTCTGTCCATCTAGCCCATCCTGCGCTGCATTTTCGGTACGAGGTCTCTACACCAGAACCTTTTTACCCCAGTGGCCATCGGTTCTTTGTGCCCCGTCCACTGCCACTTCAATTTTCAAATTGACTGGGCGGTGTCGACGACTTTTGTTCGCCAGCAGATCTCCTCATTACTGCTTCTATCATGCAGAGATCCTCGGAAGCTCAATTGGTTAGAGGATTCGTCGGCTTGAGACGAAAGGGTACAAGTTCAAATGCTGTCTGTGGTGAATTTTTTACTTTCTATAAAATATATAGAAATGGAGGAAAAGACCGAGCATCGTCCCTTTCACATAACGTTGAGCAAACTTGAGTTTTCTTAAGGGACCCACGGACATTTGCAATATCAAGAGTATCACAAATGCGTTACCGAACATATTTAATATGATTCATCAGAAAAGCTGACTTCCATCTATACTTATAAAACAAGTCTCGACTGACTCATTGTCAAGCAAAAACTGTACGAGTTACAGCCATGAAATTCGGTGATTAGGGTGTTTTTTTTGAGTAGACACCCACTAAGAACTGATTGTTTTAAATTATACCCCAATAGAGAGAGATAGAGGTAGAAAATAGAGGTTAAAATTTTGTAGGAAAGCAGTCATTTTTTTTTGTTATAAATAAAACAATTTTTTTAGGGCTACTGATTAGAAATTAGTAGAAACGTATTTAAACGTTTCTAGAATATTTACCCCTAAGGGGGGTAAATTAGGGGTTGAAAGTTTGTATGAAAGTCTTTTTATGATATTGGAAGGCAAACAAGAAGACGTATTTCCTGATGGTAAGAAATTCCCGCCGCCTTGAGACACCAATGGTTTTAATGGCGCGTTGCCAATCTAAGGCCAGGATGTTAGGCCTCGAGCAAAAGTAAGTTTACCTGCTACCTAACCCTCCGAAACGGAACACGTCAACTGTAAGCATTGGACGTTATAGCGGCGGTAAAAGTAAGGCAGTTGTACCAATTCGGGTGAGTCGCTTCGAAACTCTACCACCTAGTCAGATGTCACGGTGTTAGTGACAGTAACTTTATGCTCGCCTTTTACGAGCTCCCTGGCAGGAAGGTAGAGGGCCTATTCTGCAAAGGAACCCGGAACAACACGAGGAATCAAAAATGCCAAGCCAAGGGTAACAGCTAGTTTATAAAAAAAATAATGCTGTAATAACAACCTCCTGGGTTGTGAAATAAATCAATACATATATCTCACCTAACGGCACTGAAAATGTAGTATTAATGGTTTTCGCACGTGACCGAATGACCAGTCCAAAGGTATAAGAACTGAAAGCTTTGCCAATAAATTTTGTACCAATTTATACTGTACTCGAAAAGCTAGCTTGTCTAGCTTTGAAGCACATTTCTTTTTAATAGTGCAAAATATTGAGTATGTTTAAGCAACTTTAAAATAGATGATTATTTGTTCGACGTATTTTGCATGTCTGTGCACCGAATGCTTTGACTTTTGTGAACCAGATACATAAATATCTTCATGCCAAATTCCTTGCAGAATAAGCAGAGGCAAATAAGTCTCAAGTATCAATTTTTTTACATACCTGCTTAACTTCATCTCAAATCATCAATTTTTTTCGAGACTCGATTTTTAAGGTCTATTATTAATTTTATTCATTTAATTAACTAACTTACTTGGTTACTTTACTTACTTATGGCTTACTCTCGAGATAGTTGTAAGCAAGTGAATATCTATCTGATGAAGAAACCCTTAGGAAAGTTGCCCGCAAGTCGACATCTGATCTGAGGTATTTTAAGGAAATTTAGGGACTTTTGTACAATTAGGCGATAACATTAAAATTGTAATCGTTTTTTTTTTAGAAAAAGGGTATCTCAAATATTATGTTCAAAACTTTAGATGATAATTATTTGACATTATTGATTTGATTGGGTGTATCAAATGTTCGTTTCCAATATCATAAAAAAGTCTGGTCGTCCGTCCATAAGTATGTCATACCTTTACCAAAATTATTACAAGAGCTGACTATGGGCACTTGAAGCAGTTATAGTTCCACGTTAATAAATGTCCACCAGAAAATCAACTTTATAGCATAAGTATCTTATAAGGTTGTTTTTCTCGAGTGACTGTTAATATTATTAATTTTGCTTTTTTAATATACGAGTCAAACATATAACTTCCTTTTTAAAAGGTAGTTTGAAAGAAGGGGAATTTTCTGATATTAAGAAATATATAAATACCCCTGGAGAAATCTTGATCTGATACCCAAAGCAGGCAAATTACGTGTTTGTGTTATCAGTATTACACAAAATATTATTACATAGAAATACTTAAATAAATAGATACCAATATAAATTTACCAAACAGTAAGATAAGACTACAAATATCTATGTTGATTATTTCTAATGAAATGATAATGTTTTGAGTTCATAGTGACGCACATGCCCGCGGGGACGTCTGCAAACATGTGCGCTAATGGGCCTACTTTCGAATCTAGATTTCACGCTAATTAGAATTTGGAATCGGATATGTCATTTTATGTAGACTTGAACACAATACTGTCGAATTAACCTAAAATTACAATAAAATGTAAATAATTTTATAAGATTCCTTATATCTTATTTTATTTAAATGTTTATATTCCGCTAACACTGTGTTGAAGAATACCTAAAATGACAAATACATATTCAATTTCAAATTTTCATGAAATAAAGATATGTGACTAACTCTACAGATTTTGCTACTATGCAATAAAACAAGCCTGCTTCATAGTATAATATATTTAATATAATATATATAGCTTACACGCCTAACTACACTGACCAATCGGAGGCTTGGGTTCGATTCCCGACGGGGACAGGCATTCGTGTGATGAACATTTAGATGTCTGCATTTCCGGGTCTGGTGTTTATTAAATTTATTCTGGTATCAATTTAAGTATTCCTATGTATTAGATATCGTTAACAACCACCCATAACACAAGCATATTGTAATTTGCTAATTTTGGGGTTAGATTCAAACTTTCGATTAAAACCGCAAAATTTCCTGACGAGTGAAAAATTTCCAATGCGATTCCCATTTTTAAAAAAGGTGACAAACGCAATATTGAAAACTACCGACTTGAGCTTGTTTCCTAATCTTTTAGAAAAAAATCTGTGCCCAATTTTGTCTTTTCATTTATCAAAGGTAATTTCTAACTGTCAGCATGGTTTTTGCGCAAATAAGTCTACAGTCAGTTACCTATTATAACATACCTCTAACTTGGTACGAGACGTTTATAATAATAAGGAAGTTGATGTCATATATACTGATTTTAGCAGCGCGTTTGATAAAGTTAACCACCTTTCTTCCTTTTTTCTAAATTAGAATATAATGGTATACACGGAAATTTGTTGAACAGGATAAAATCCTACTTATTTAACCGAATACAAAGGGTCACAACACAGGATTTCAAGTCTTTTTCGTTTTATCCAACTTCAGGTGTTCCACAAGGGTCGCATATCGGCCCTATTCTCTTTTTGGCCTTTATTAATGATATCTCTGTTCACATTAACTTCAGCAATTACTCAATTTTTGCAGACGATTTGAAATTATATAAGGTTATATAGTCTCCCGACGATGTAGATAAATTCAATCAGTTATTACCTCTGTTTCAAATTGGTGTAAAAGTAACAAATTGTTACTTAATCCTCAGAAATGTGTGAGTATAAAAATTACCAGAAAGAGAAACATTATTCCTTCCAGTTATTTTGTGGATGGGGAAAAACTAAAAGAATCAGAAGTAGTCCATGACCTTGGCGTAATGATCGATAAAAAAATAAGTTTTATTAATCATACTGATAATATTACAAGTAAGGCATGGAAGATGACCAGTTTTAAAAAACGAATATGTAACCCAGGAACCCAATATCTGTTCTCACTTTATACAAAGCTCTTATTCGTAGTACTTTAGAATATGCGTCCCCTGTTTGGAACCCATCATACCAAATTCACAGTGATCGCATAGAGCGTATCACCCGCTATTTGGCTTTAAAGGATCAAACTTGTCCTTATCGTGCTGACTATTATACTAGGCTATTCCATTTCAATTTATAGTCTCTCAAAAAGGCGGCGACTTTTTAAAATTAAAACACTTCGGAAGCTAATTCACGGCCGCCTAATATCACCACCACTTTAAATTCAATTATATATCAGAGTCCCAAGATCCATACCACGACGTCCGATTACCAAAATCTTCTATTTATCTAGCCATACAACAAACTTAGGTAAACGAGCCCCATTAAATAGGCTAATGCAAACGTATAACGACATCACCACCAATGGCGATGTCGACATTTTCCATACAGTCGTTGTGTCAGAATTTGCTAGATTATGTATTAAGTATTTGTAATTCCTTTGCTCTTCCTCAAGTTTAGTTTTTTTTAAGTTTCGTTTTAAGAGTAGTTTGATTGTAAGCGAATTGCTTGTGAACTCATTATTAATAACATTGGTCTAGTTAAATTAACGAATCTCTCATTGTAGCTGCATTATTATTGTGAATGTTGTATATAACTTTAAAGGCAAATCATCTTGAAAAAAACTGATATATGATGTAACTAGCAATGTCTAGTGATAAGCCAGTGCTGTATCTGTTTAAATAAATAAAATAAATAAATTAAATTCAATTTGTGTAACTTGTCCAAGGGATGTTTATTTATTAGCAACAGAAAGAAAATGTGTTTTTTCCAAACATTCTAATAAAAAAAAACGTTGCTTTGGATTGGACATGTGCCCGGTTGGCATAGGCTTGCCACCTATCCCCCCCAAGCGTCCGAGCCTTGTCGTGGCGGGGGGGCTGAGTAGCTGGGGTCGAGAGCCGGGACCCCGACGAAAGGAATTCGGACTACGGAGGGCGTTCCTCAGTACCCCTCTCTGTCCAAGAGGGGACTCGAGGAGCGCACACAGGGTGGTGGGCCATTTTGCCCGCGTGAGATGGCGGCAGCACGGCCCGCGGAGTGGGAGGGCGGGCTTTCCATCTAGCTCGCCCGGTCGAGATGGGGTTGCGGCAGGTACGGGGGTGCCTGTCGCCACTGGAACCCCCGAAGTAGTGTACGTTGTGTCTCCATGCACCACTTCCGACGGATTGCGGCCCCCCCTTGTAAGAGGAGCTGCCAGAAGGGGATCGGCAGATCCAGCGCCGCCGGGGCAGTGGAAGAGTGCCAAAGCATCCCCACAGCTCCGGTACCTGGCGAAGGGGAGGACACCGTGGGGTTTTAGTCAGTAGGAGTCTGACATAACCCGCCACTTCCCCCGAAAGTGGCGGGTATCCATGATGGATTTCCCCACGATAAAAAAAAAAGGCTTGCCACCTATCACATTGTGGGACTTAGTGTCTTCGGCTAATCGTGAGTGCCCCGGTTGTGTTTCTGCCTACCACTTCGGGGATATGGGCGTGAAGACAATTTACTTTTACCTTTCTGAAATTGAGGTCATCTAACGGAAACAAATTATCAAAGTAATATTCATAGTTACTTGAGTATGTTTGTGATATCCTCGAACGCTAAGGCGTCGTATAAAGTATCAAACAATGGTTTTCCGATATCAAGGCAGCTCTTGTGGATCGATCACTACGTTATTCATTGAAATAATATAATGGTATATCCGACTACGATACTAAATTAGCTTCGTGCAGATCACTAGAATAATGTCAACACTAACAAAATAGTGTTTATTGTAAGAAAATTCTCTCACTGTTTTCTTTTTAAATAAAGTACAATGTACAAAATAAAACAAAATGTGTTGGTCCGGGCTCCTTTGCAGAATAGACCATCTACCTTCCTGCCAGACAGCTCGTAAAAGGCATAAGCTTACCGTCACTAACACCGTGACATCTGACTAAGTGGTAGAGTTTCGCAGCGATTCACCCGGATTGGTATCACCGCCTTACCTATTCCTGCCGCCATAATGTCATAACGTGTTCCGGTTTGGAGGGTTATCTAGCCGGTAAACTTACTTTTGCTTGAGGCCTAACATCCCGGCCTCAAGTTGGCAATGCACCATTACCACCTTTGGTGTCTTTAGGCGGCGTAAATTTCTTACCATCAGAAAATCCGTGTGCCTGTTTACCTTCCAATATAATAAAAAAAACTGCCTCATATATGTAGCGTTTTTTATCATTAAATTATTATGTGTATTTCTGAGTAGTATTAACTAAGTAGTATTAAATTATTATGTGTATTTCCTCTTTATTTTAAAATGGTTTAAGGAACTTAAATTACGCTTTTCATTGGGCTAAAATCAAAAAATCTATCCGCCTTATTCCAAAAAAACACTCTAGTACCAGGTTTAAACCAAGACCAAAAAGTCTAGGTTTGTTACGGTATCAAAGTTTGTTACCGTACTAAATGTCATTCTTATTACAAAACGAAGACCAACTGAGGACTCGATAGTACCAGAGTTAGTACCACTCTTAGTACCGTGTCAAGCAAAACCATTCATTCACTCTTTCCAAATTTGATTAGTTTGATGCCCCTTTCCCTATAACACAAACTTAAATGACGAGAAATGTAAAAATGTTTATTTAAAATTAGCTTCTTAGCAATAAAAGTGATATGGAAATTGATTATGCCGTTTTGCTATGAAACATATATTAAATCTGAACATTTTGTTAATATATAAATTTCGTTTTTATGGTCACGTAGCTAGCGTACAACGAAAAGAAGTGCTCGGCGCGCGTAATTCAATATGTGTGTTTATAAATATTTTCGAAATGTAAACATTCTATATTATTGAATAGGCCCTCAAGTTACATAAAGAAACTTTGTGGTTGTTTTTGTTAAGCACAACGAAATGCTTCGTATCTCTAAGTACTCTGTGACGAGTCAAAAATCACTTGCGTTGCGTCGTACCTAAAATAAGTGGTTTATGAAAATAAGCCTTCGTGTTTTCGGCTAGTTGTGGGTGTCCTGATAGTACCTCTGCTTACCTTTTTGATGTGCAGTGCTCGATGTACAGGCGTAAAAATACTTCTTACAAAAATAAAAGGAACAATTTTTTTGCAAACTTAAGCAATAGCTTCAATTCTCAAACCAATAAAAAGTATTTTATTGGTCTGAGCTTTAATTAGATTTTGATTAATTAACCGACTCTGAAGAAGTGAAAGAAGTTACCTATACGTTTCACTTTTACTATTGTGTTAGTTATGGTCAGGAGGAGGTTCAAATGAAAAAAATCAATGTTCACACTTACTTAATACAGTAGTTTGTCGGCTCAGCTAGTTTTGAATAAATAGTGTTGCAATTGAGATTAATGTTATGTTACATGATAAAATTTTAGACTAAATGAAATCTCGGAAATAATCGAAGTGATGAGATCAAATAGGCTTGGAAGCGGATGAAATTGCCAAAGCTAATTTCTCCCCTCAGGAGAGTAGTCTCAGGCTAGGCTAACGGATGCTGGAATTCTAATTTATGAAGTCAGCTAACTTGGTAGAGTTTTGCAATGTATTCCCCAGATTGCTACTAACGCCTTACCTATCTCTGCTGATATATAGCAACAGTACTCATCATTGTTGTGTTTCAGTTTAAAGGGTAGGTTACAATAATTAATCTCACCTTCAAGTTAGTTAGAAGACATATATTTCATAACATCAGTTAGGATACAATTGTTTGCATGTTATCTTTCATAAATTATAAAAAATAAACAATCTGGTTTCACTTTAAATACTAAATTTGTGTATTTAAGTACAATAACTTATATATTTAAAATTGATCATCCTCTAGGTACTAAAGCGAAAAGGGTGTCAGGCTATTGTAAATAGTAACATATTCTTCAAAAAACACAACTAGAAATGTAGTTTACTTACAATAAATAAATGTTGTTTATGCATACTATAAACAACATATAATATTACTAAAACAACGAAGTTATAGTTATTACACATTTTAATAAAATCTTAGGTTATACAAACATGTTCAGATTAATAATAATATGGAATTTTTACTTCAGAGTTTACAGTAGGTAAAACAAAGAAGTTATAGTTATGACACAATTTAATAAAATCTTAGGTTATACAAACATGTTTAGGTTAATATGGAATTATTACTTTCAGATTTTACAGTAGTTTTATCCACCTTATTCTACAACTACACTTCGAATACTTAAGGCTGATCTTGAATGGCCAAGAACATGTTATGAAATACTAAAAAAACTAAGTTTAGTTAAGAAGAAATTAACATGTAACATAACTCATGTTAAATAAGTTTCTTTAAACTTCCTTCTACTCATATTGCCCCTTGCTATGCTTGCAACATAAGATTACACTTGTGCTATAATTTGTTCTCTAGGATGTTCACTAAGTATTTCTTCAGAAAATAGGTCTACCCTCATTTATTGTAAGTACAGAGCAAGTAGCTATAGTTTTCTTCGCTGTCTTAATTCCTCCATACATTCCCCGTAGTAAGCAGCAAAATGTTACTTCCATAGATTGAAGCATCTTTCAATACAAGTTTGGGTCTGAATGTGACTACTGTTGTACCGTTGTTCTGATTATATTTGGGGGTCGGGGATAGCCACTGTCACCTAATATTAAGCCAAAAAATGCACCAAATTTAATCTCTGTTTTAATCAACTCTTTCCGAAGATTCTAGAATTACAAACACTACCAGGACATCGTACATGTGACACAGTTCAGCATCTTAAAGTCTGCATCACAAACTACCTGAAATATTAACAGTTATGTCATAAATCATGCTTTATCAACATAACAAAACATAGAATTATCAAAATGTATTTCAATAATAATTTGTTAAGTTTTTATTTTTTAGACTATCGAAAAAGAGACAAGCAAATGCTTTCTTGATAGCAAGAAATACATGATACTACCAATATACACTGAAATAGTTAATATTTTGCTGCCAAGCTGAGGCTGGTAGGATAAGTTTATTTAGTAACTGTACCAGCTACACTATAACTTACATTCTATACTGATATATGCTTGGACTAATTAGCTACATAGAATAAGCAAGACACTAGTTGAGATCCAGATATGTCATCAGAAACATCTTATCGGTATGAGTTATTTTAATAAATAATCCAGCTCAAGATTTTTGATAGGTAAGCACTAGCAAATGTTTGACTAGAATTCGGAATTGTATTATTAATGTAACACCTATTACCAATAATATTAATAACAAAACAATTGTGTCTATTAATATAGGTTATAGACTTAATAGTTTGAAATATATTCCACACAATTACCTGCACATTAATTGATGGATATTCTTTCAAGTTAATATTTGGTTGACCCCAATCAGCTCTTATTTTTTATTACTCTAATAAGAGTGTGCAATACTGAAAAAAAATTGTCATAGCCTCATCTTGCTGATCTAGCTGGATTTTTTATAAATCTATGAAATAAACAAGCTAAAAGCACAGCTATGTTCTGGTATGTTTTACTTATAACTGACTGCGATGCACCATGTAAGGCAGCAGCATCGACTTCAATCTACAAATAAAATAAAAAAGTTATTAAGTATGTACCTACTCACTGAAGGGATTGAAATATGTTAGCACTGTTTACAATGTAGATTACAAAGTTTATACACTTACCACAAAACGAAGCCAAGTAATAATGTGAAAACCACTTGCAACTCAAGATTCAAAGCTTATCCTCGTGGGTCGTGAACTTAATCCTCACACAATAATTTGCAAATCTTTTAAAAATCTAGATTTACAGCAAAAATCTTCGTCACTTAATTCAAAGGGTAGAGGGTCTATTATGTTGCTAGTACATATCCAACTCTTCGAAATCCATTAAACCGATCGCATTTATCCATTTCTAGCTATTGCGATGAAATTTAAAAAATATTTTTAAACAAATACGACGCCATGTTTGACGTTTTGAAGTTAGTACCGAAGTTAAACTAGGGGCCGCAGTGGTCTAACTTTAGTACCATAGAAAGTCCAAGGACAAACGTCAAACCTCGTTTTGTAATAACGTTTTTAATAGTACATGGTTTAAACCTGGTACTAAACTCGGTACTATTTTTAGACCTCGTTTTGGAATAAGGCGGTATAAGTTTAAATAAAGGTGCGTTGCATTAATATAAATGTATGGATTGTTATTGCAATACCCATTTATTCATATGTCGTTAACTTCCATATTTATACAAACTTATCATATTATAGTCCTAAGAATATATATTTTTTTAAAAGTAGCCTTTGTTTTGAACTCGGTCCCTTGTCATATGCAGATCAAACATCATCATAATAATAACCTACAGACAGATAGATTTTCGCATTTCTCGCAAAAGCCAATGCAGTTAACTTTAATTAAATTCAACAAGATTTTCAACAGACTTTTATCCCCAGTTAAAGTCTTTTGGAAATTGATTTTTGGAAATCAAGTATCTGACATTTGAAATGACATCTTTAGCCATTATCAAATTTCATCAAAATCAGTTCAATGGTTTATTTGTTAAAGCGTAACAGACAGGCAGACTTTCGCATTTAAAATATTAATATTTTCATTACAGAAGTTTTCTTCTATAGACGAAAATGAATTGCGTAGAAGCATCTCTTTGTTTAAATTTTACGAATCAGTTTATAAATGAAGGCTTATTACTTTTATCACCTTTAAAGTTCTGACTTGACCTATTTCGAAATTGTAAGTAGCGCTGATATAGCGAATTCAAGTTGAATTTACAACTTTAGCAGTTGTAATGTCAGTGACTTCTTAGAGATTTAACAAGAGCTTCTTAAGTAATTAAAATACAGCGAGACTAAAAGTAGGTATTGACTTTAAAGCTCTAAAGTCTAAAATGAGACTAGGGTGCTGATTATGTATCTCAGTGGCCAACTCAAAATGGAAAAGTGTTCTCTATTATATTTCTGTTGGTCACTGAAGCTAGCGAATATAAAACTAGTTATTTGCAGCTATTAAATGTACACTTTTCTACTTTTGGGTTTGAGTTGGCTATTGAGATAGATAATCATGCCCCAGTACGGTCGACAAATAAGTACAGGCTACGACAGATCTTTAAAGTTTAGTATTATGAAACTTAGATACTTATGTTATAAATAACTAGCTTTCACCTTGGGCTTCGTATGTAAGGCATAAAAAAAGTATTCTATATTACTTTTTATACCCCCAAGAAAATATATAAAGTTTCATGATTAATAGTAGTAGACGAAATATTGACAAAACAGATACACATTGCGAATGTGGATGGATGTAGGTACCCGGGGAGACCAAGGTTGACTTCCACGATCAGATAACTCGGATATTATTCGAGGGTGGTGTCAAGAGTCTCCGAAACCGGCGTGTTTGTATGAAAAGGGTAATTAATGTGAAGGAAGCCAGAGAGGTTGGTCAAGATCGTGAGATCTGGCACTCGATACTCTCTGCCTACCCCGCAAGGGACTTGGTGTGAAGATATGTATCTATGTATGTATGTAGTTTTAACGTGAAAGTGTAATATACAAACTTACATAACATAAAATACTGAATATTATTATAAACGTTAGATAAAAAAAACGACACCCCAATATATTTAAAAAAGAAATTTTTCAAAATAAAGTTCTGTCTCCGACCATTTTTCCATGCGTTCTTCCGGCGCGGCGTTTCCGGTTTAACACCACGATGTTACCAGGTACACAAAAGTTTAAAGGGTAAAAATAATATTTCGTTTCAGCTTTTGTCACGTTATTAAAGACTTTTGAAATTTTTGGTGAAATATTATTTTGCACATCCATCATTTTTATGGTATTCGACAGTGGACAAGCACATGGCTCTCATGATGGAGAGCTCTGTAGGCACCATTGTAATTACAGATGCTTCATCGTTCTACAGTTAGTCGGTGTGTAAAGTTAATTTTTTAAGTCTACCGGCTACCCTAGTGGACCGGAATGTGCATGAGTTTTGGCGGCAGGAATAGGTAAGATGATGTTGGTGAGCCAATGTAACCTATACTTGCCTCTTATGAGCTGTATAGCAGGCACATTGTCTATTCTACAGAGGACCTGGACAAACACTATGAAATTTAGGCTTTAATTAATACTAGTGGTCGTCCATTGGTCGAAATTCAACCATAATAAATTTTGATATCTACCTTACCCTCCAAACCGGAACACTTCACGACGTTATGGTGGCAGGAATAGGTAAGGCGGTGGTACCAATCCGGGTGAGTCACTGCGAAACTCTACCACCTAGTAAGATGCCACGGTGTTAGTGAAATTAAGCCTATGCCTTTTACGATCTGCCGTGCAGGAAGGCAGGTAGTCTATTCTACAAAGGAGCCCGGACCAACACGGCGTGTCTCTTATTATCTAAACTTATAAAAAGTATATTACATTAGTTAGGCTAAGAAAGTTGAAATATCCTAGTTATGATGGTGACGGGTGGACAAAACAAAACATTTAAATAAAATATAAAAAGGCATCTATACGCCCATATTCCCTAAGTGGTAGGCAGGGGCACAACTAGGGTACCCACGACTTGCCATAGACACTAAGTCCCACAATGTAATAAGTGGCAAAGCCTATCGCCAACCGGGCACATTTCCAATCCCGACCAACATTTTTTTTATTAGACTGACCTGGGATTCGAACCTGGGACTTCATACAGGCAAGTTCAACAACTGAACCGCTAGACCTCTTAAATCACTCTTAGCGCTTAAAAAACTTTTAAAGATCTAAGCGTACAGACAGCAGAAAACTACTATTTTATACTATACTAACGGCCCGCCCTGGCTTCGCACGGGTATAAAATATACATATAAACCTTCCTCTTTAAACACGTTTTCCAATAAAAAAAGGTGTGTGTGCGATTCACACACAATAGAAATGAAACTTCAGTAAATCGACAAAAGAATGAGATGAATATGTATTTGTGTCTCTTACCTGTCGTTTTCCCATTGCACCCGTTTTGAAATCACAACGATTCTAAAGAAGTTTCACTTCAAAAATCACATCAAAATCGTGCGTGGTTTGAAAGATTTAAGCATACAAAGGGACAGAGAACGCGACTTTATTTTATACTATGTAGTGATAGTACCTGGTATTATATAGACACGTGAACAAACGAACGAAGCCGTTATCTATTTTTGATTATGTCTAGCTGCGTATTGGTTTGTTACATCCTTATGCCGATATATCTTATAGGTCAAAACTATTGATCGTGGTAATTTACTTTCTAAGAAACAACTATTACATTTTCTATTTAAAATAACATTTCGGTTTAAATTACGTTTATTAAATAAATAAAACCTCTTTCCTCTTAAATGTTTCAAAGAACTTTGCTAATATTTACATTGAAAATCTCCAAGTTCGTTACTTAGCCTTTTAATGTTTTCCTTAGTGTTGAATTTATTCTGAAGCTTTAGTTTGATGAACGAGTAAGAACAAACATCAGACTATCTCTTTCTTCCCTTATCATGGCAAACTCCTGTACAATTTATAATAAAATGTTATGTATAAATAAAATGTGAAATCCATATGTTAATACGTGACGCAAAAACTTTGGACCCTTTTTTACGAAAATTGCGTGAACGGAGGAGTATGAAATTTATCGCACTTATAGTTTTTGTGTAGGAGAAGTGCAGAACGCTAATATTTTTCAATAATAATACTTATAAAGAACATTAAATCGATAAATAAAACATTACCTACACTACCATGCATTTGACACACACAAACAAATATGTTAATGATAACGATAAAAGATCACAGATGAAACAAAGTAGTTGGTCTTGAGAAATGAAGAAGCATTATTAAAAATTATTATGATTGAATTTCGACCAATGGGCGACCACTAGTCTAATTTAGTAGTTGATTGTAATCGGTTAAGCAACGGGGAATTTCTCCGATTACAATAACGTTTTAGTAAAAGTTTTAGTTTTGGTAAAATCTCGGATGTCTTTAGTTTATGTTTATTTTGTCCGTTTTTTTCTTGCTTCTGATAAGACCAATAATTATCAGAATCAGAATAATCTTTATTCCCATGAACTATACAATTGGTATTTGTGCGCGTCGACATTTTTTAAACTAACACCGGATCGGATTAAAATATAATGTTGACATTTTACGATCAGATTACTCGGATGTTCTCCGAAGGTGGTGTCAAGAGTCTACCGAAATCGGCGTGTTTGTATGAAAAGGTTAATGAACGTGGAAGCCAGACAGGTTGGTCAGAATCGTGAGGTCTGGCACTCGATACTTTTTGCCTACCCCGTATGGGACTTGGCGTGAAGATATGTATGTATGTATGTATAATGTTTTTATGCTGCCCGCTACTGTTTACTTAGTAACTATAATTGTTAATACGTCTTAGCCCAAGGTGGCTAGGTATTGCATGACCAAGACTTTCGACTAATTTGAGCACCTGAGTTGTTTCTTTGCCTACCTCTTCGGGATATAAGCTTGAATGTACTGATTAAACTTACATATTATATAAAAACCAAAAAAATACCAAAAAGTATTTTAAGTATTTTTTTGGTAGTTACATAATAATATGGTCCAGGTATGTTTACCAAACAAGTTCCTTACGGGAATCGAACTCGAAATCCTCAAGTATCATCGATAGCGTTGGTTGCACACACAAACTCCTCGACCATTGTGACCACATAGTACTCTTTACTATATACTGTGCTAACTTTTACATAGAGATTTGTTGACATTTAATTAAATAAAATAATATCCTATCTTACTTTTATTACCTTCAAGAATGTGTGCACAAAGTTTCGTCATAATTGGTTTAGTTGTTTCTGCGTAAAAGTGTAACAAACAAATTTATATTCAGATTTATAAAATTAAGTAGGTACATAGTCAATACCGACTGAAATATACTTATATCGATAAAAATCTCAATTCAAAAAACCCATTTGACAATTTTTATCCAATAAATAATATCCTAAGTCTTTTTTCTATCGAAAACACGTTAATACTTTTTGTTCGGACCGTAAATGACTTACCTGTACTATATTCACCACCTGCGGTAAAATAAATAGGGGTCTATAAATCCCATAATAGCTCATAGAGCTGGACTTCATCGTTATCAAATGGATATCGATATTCGGTGAAAATTATATAATATTTTTATTTCACAAATTCTTTTCGTGATATATCTTTTAGCTATTCTAAAGATGCTTGATAGAGTTTTGGGGACATCAATAAAAAAAACATGTCGCAGTTTTTTAAAACTATTTGTCCGGGCTCCTTTGAAACCCCGTGTTGGTCCGACCTCTTCTGAAAAATATACCATCTGTTTTTCTGCCAGGCAGCTCGAAAAAGGCGAGCATAGACTTAACGTAACTAACACCGTGACATCCTACTAGGTGTTAGAATTTCGAAGTGACTCGCCCGGATTGGTACCACCAACTTACCTATTCCTACCGCCACAACGCTAGTGCTTGCCATTGACGAGTTCCGGTTCGGAGGGTAAGGTAGTCGGTAAGCTTACTTTTGCTTGAGGCCTAATATTACCAATTTTCTACCATTACCAACTTTAGTGTCATTAGGCGACGTGAATTTCTTACCATCAGGAAATCGTCTGCTTGTTTGCCTTCCAACATGCCATACATAAAAAAAATATGTTGAAAATTGGTCAATTTTGTTGCCATTTTGTGCATGTTAAATGCACAAGAGAAGTATTCATGAAGAAATCAGTGTTTCGAGTATTTCGTCGTTATCTCCAAATTTCACTAAGTGAGCTTAAGTAAAGAGGTAAGACCCTGAAATAATTCTTATGGCGACTAATAATAATCAATTTTGCAAAATCCCGTTTTTTTGTGTAGGTAATTGGATGCAAATTTAATTTTGACAAATGGTAGAGTCAAATGTTCGTGCTAAAAACTTAAACAAAAAGTCAGTCATTTGTGAACAGACATTATGTATATTAGCACGTTCCTTGTGTAGCCAGGAAACAGAATCGACTCCTCAAGTGCATATAAATGTTTTTTTTGTAATGCTTTTTATTTTATTTCTTAATATTAATTCAATTTTCCTGAGTGCTTTACATGTGATGCATGAACGTTTGGACCAAAATTCCACTTTGTAATAACAAAATAAGTAGAAAACAATGCTTAGGGTGCTACAAATTACTGACTGAACAGGATACCCTACATACAGAATCTCGCAGAAAGGCAAAGCAAATAGACACTGAGTGTTTGACAAAGACTTGACACCAACTCGGATAACATATTTTAACTAAAAATATCACAATATATCAATTGTAAAACATGCGCTAACAAAATAATATAACTGTAAAAATACTTAAAAAGTCATTTAATAAACTTACTTTCCGTTAAGAGTAAACAAACTGAGTCTAGAAAGAGAATAATGTACCATACAATAGATTGTGAAGTTTCCCTGAACATTTCTCACTTGAGCGGTTTGTTGCGGGCGCAATATAAAGCGGGAATTACGAATACAAATCTTATCGAGCGCCCCGAGACCAGAGAGCCTCTTAGAAATGTTGTCTCATATTGTAAGAGCTTCCATAATAACATAATAGCATGACTACGATATTCCTCTTGCGACAATGGAATATACTGCATAATAAATATCTTCAACACTTTCTAATTATTTGCTGTGTATCGCAATATGGTGCTCAGAAAGGATAATGACGACAAGAACGTTACAAAAAGAAGAGATCAAACTATCGGACGTGGCTGATAGCCGCGACTAACAGGGCATATAGATACTAAAAGTACACTGATCCGTGCATACTATCGGACGTAAGTCGCGGACGTGACCTTGAACGTCCTCAATTGAGCGGTTTGTTGCGGGCGCAATATAAAGCGGGAATTACGAATACAAATCTTATCGAGCGCCCCGAGACCAGAGAGCCTCTTAGAATGTTGTCTCGTATTGTAAGAGCTTTAATAATAACATAATAGCATGATTACGATATTCCTCTTGCGACAATGGAATACACTGCATAATAAATATCTCCAACATTTTTTAATTATTTGTTGTGTATCGAAATATAGTGCTCAGAAAGGATAATCGGACGCGGCTGACAGCTGAGATTTACAGGGTATCTTGATAATGTAAATACACTGAGCCGTGCAAACCACGTGCAAACTATCGGACATAAGTCGCGAACGGACGTGACCTTCAGCGTTCGGACGTCCGAAAGATAGGTCCGCGGACGGCATATGTGCACATTTATCAGCCGCGGCTGTATGCTGCGTTCGTAAGGCGCAGCTGATAATATCGTCACTTGTTATATGAGTTAACGTAACCACGAAAAGTAGGAAATTGATTTATTTATACAGTTCGACTGTAAATTTAATGATCTGTCGATTGCTGTCATAAGAATTTCAATATCTCAAAAAAGGTTTGGCGTTAGACTTAACTTTGTGGGATCTCGAGAGATCCCCGGGACGGGGAAAAAAATTTTTTTTTTCAATGTTCTAATAAAAATAACGTTGCCCGAGATTAGCTATGTGACCGGTTGGGGATAGGCCTATCGCATTGTGGGGCTTAATGTCTTCGGCTAGTCATGGGTTGAGCACCCTCGGTTTTGCCTCTGCCTACCTCTTCGGAGATGTGGGCGGGAAGATGCTAAAGGACTAAAATGGTAGATGAAAGTTAGTATGAAAATCTGTTCTACTCTGACGGAGTCACCAGTAAACAGCTAGTTTCTAATAAAAAGGACGTTGCATGGGATTGAATAAGCGCTTGGCTAAGTTTGCTACATTAGACAAAACCGAACACATTAACGTCTATCTGGATTATTCTGAAATAATGACAGTTTTTTAAAAAGAATTGTCATTTGAACTGGTAGGAGTGTTTTGGTATTCGCGCATGCGAAAAGACTATGTACATATATGGTACAAAGTAGTTCAAGCGGAGCCTCTTCGCGCCCCTTGAATTGATAATAACACTACCTATAACACTAGATTGGAATGTATTACTGCTTTCAGACTTAGATCTGCTCATATTCCAATAAATAAGTTTAAAAATTTAATAAAGATTTCATATTCTCCTAATTGTGAATAATGTAATGAAATAGAAGATGTATATCACATGTTGGTGGAATGTGAGCGGAACAAGGATGAGAGAGTAAAGTTAACAAGATCTTTGAATTTAAATTGTTTAGACGTAGGCTACTTCTTAACAATCCTTTCAGAACTTGCTTCAAATGCAGCGCTTATATTGATTAAATTTTATTTGAATAATTTGATAGATAAAATTTTAGAGAATTGTTATCTTAGGGCCACTTGCACATTCTCGGGTTACGGTTAATATTGAGTTAAACTGTCAAATATAAGGTGATTTAACCCTAGTTAGGGGTTAACTCAGTGTTAAATACTTAAACCAGGATCGTACAAGTGGCCCTTAGTAATATAAAGTTAAGTTGTGATGGGACTGTCATGTTCAAATGAATAACCACATTTGTCTTTCGAGGAACTATATGCTCCAATGAGGGTTATAGTATATATTTTTTTTGTGTTCCCGTGGGTGAGGGGTAAAACTCAAAATTTAGGGATATAATTTATAAATTTATTAATGGTTTATAATATGTATGTACTTTACAGATTATCCCTTATTTTTTTCCCATTCACGAGTTTTGTATTTTAGAAATTGATGTCTTACTTTTTAACGGACTTGCAAAAATGTAGGAGTTTCTTAATTCGGTCGGCATATTTTTTTTGTGTATCTACACCCATTTTGCCGAGGTTTCTGAACCGATTTACGTACTATTTTTTTTTGTTTGATGCGGAATAGTTTTGAACTTGTTCTATAAAAATTAGATTCAGGTAGGCCCATTTGTTTTTATTTTATGAGCATTTTTATCTACTTTCATCTATCCCAATGTCTATTTTTATGAAATTAAATCAAATCTTGCAAGTAAATTTGATCCACTTAGAGTACTTAGTGGCAAGATTACAGACACATCGGCATTCAGCAATATGCTATTAAGATATTTAACAAGGTTACATTATATATAGCCTTATACCATGTTATTAGTATATTTACTTAAAGTATCTTTACGCCCATATCCCCGAAAAGGTAGGCAGAGGCACAACCAGGGCACTCACGACTAGCCGAAGATACTAAGTTCCACAATGTGATAGGTGGCAAGCCACCCGGGCACATTTCCAATCCCGAGCAAATTTTTTTTAATTAAAAAATGGGAAAAACCCAATTTTCTTTTTGTTGCCCGACCCGCGATTCGAACCCGGGACCTCATTCAGTCAAGTCCAACAACTTAACCGCTAGACCAAAGAGGCGATAGGTGAGGTATATTTACTTATCAGATTATTAATTTAAATCATATCAACAATAAACTAAAAAGTATTAAATAAAAATAGCTGCCTACGTTAAAAAAATCGACTTTGAACCTATTAGTAAATAGCACATATAAATAATAGGTAGGTAGTACATCATTAATATTAAATCTTTATTATTTTCTACATTTTTGAAGTTGATTTTATTTAATGAAGTTATTTTTGATAGCTATTATTCGTGTATTCTCAGATATGCAAATTGATGTGATGTGTGATTGTGTTTTATGGTTTATAATTCAGTTTTTTGGAATTTTTTTTTTGTTTTTCTCTTGGGTTTGGTGTCTATAATATATGTTTGTATAATATTGAATAGATATCAATTATAATAACATATTCTTACATAATTTTTTGTGAACTGTAAGTCTACCATTTACTTTAGCTTTTTTTTTGGGTGAGCTGCAAGAAATCTCGTTACCTGAGATAAGCTGACATTTCCACAAATCTTTTAGTTTAAAGTTTATTTCTTTTTTGTGTACAATTAACGATTAAACAAGTAAATAAAGTGCCCAAATAACTTAAAATCCGGAATGTAGAGAAGATAGTATAAGAAGATGAAAATAAATGTCATCTTACTCATATACATGCATACATACAAGTAATATTTTCATGTTGCGTACAAGTCCAGTACAATAGGCAAAGAAAATTCTGTTGCAAGCTAATGAAGTTCGACAAATTAAATTCACTAATTGTGAATAACAAAACAAATTTTAACAAATTTAAAAAGTTACTCGACACACTGAAAATCGTAAAAAAATTTTTGCAATTTCCATGTTTAAGAGTCTGTCTTACGAAAATATTTTCAACTAGAAGTTTCACGCAGCTTCACTTGCGTAACTTGGCTTCTACTGCACCGATTTTGATAAAACAAAGCCTATGTCACTCAGGAATAATGTAGCATTCTAAAGGTGAAAGAAACTTCGAAATCGGTTCAGAAGTTTCGAAGCCTACTCATTTCACACAAACAAACAAAAAATCAAACCTTTCTTCTTTATAATCTTAGTATAGATATAGACAAGCAAAAGGAAGTCAATCTTGCTACTGATTGAATAGACGATTTTTAAAGACATCAGCAACTGAAATATTACGAATACTGTAGTAGTTTCGAAGACTATTCCTTTCACACAAACCAACAAAAAAATCAAACCTTTCTTCTTTATAATATTAGTATAGATATAGACAAGCAAAAGGAAGTCAATCTTGCTACTTATTGAAGAGACGATTTTTAAAGACATCAGCAACTGAAATCTTACGGATACTGACCAATACAGAACCACTCTATTGTCTTATAATTAATTACAGAAACCAGCGAGGCTTGAGTCCGGCCCTCGCCAACGCCGGCCTTCTCAGTAACAACGGACTCCCCGTAAACAATATCACCACACTTTCATATATAGTTAAATTTTAAAAAACATCTATATCGCGATTTAGATTTTAAACGCTGATTGGCTGTGGAAATTGCAGGCGGAACCGTTACGCTTCTTGAACATTGCGAGAACGAAACTGGAGGAATTAGTAATGAGTAATTCTAATAATTATGTTAAGTAAATGTTTTAATTGGCAGTTTATTACAATTTATTTTTATATGTTTATGCGATGAACATAATACTGAACTAGAAGTTTCCAGCAACTATATTCGCAATTGTTAATTCACTTTCATTTTCTGGATTTTAGTGAAACATATGTTTAGATATCTTCTGGACCATGTATATTTTCTTTTTCATATTTTGTAAATAAAGTAAAACACATATGTGCTTCTTCGTTTAAAAATATAAATATTTATTTGGAAATTTTACGAAACGCCGAGGATGGAAAATATCAAATACATATTTTACTATTTATGATAGAATAAAGTAATGTACACCAAACTTCGACTTCCTACTTGTCGCATTCTTTTAATTTCACCCAATATAGTAAACCGACGATAAGTACTGGCAATATTTTTTTAAAGTTTTTGGCATAAGCGTTAGCAATTTCCATTAGTCAAGTTAAAATGGGCAGCAAGGTACGCAATTTAACAAAATCAGACTAAAATTATTCAAAATTAATTATAAATCGCCATAGAATGTCATTTCAAGGTCTTGAGTAAAGCATTGGCCTCATTATATCCAGCCTATTTAATGAGATTTGGTGAAAATTGTAAATAATATGTATACATGAGACTCTATTCTCAACTATTTCTTCATGATTATTTAATTTATGCACTGTTATTGAACAGAATTGCGCAAAATGCTACCACAATAGACTTATTTTACTTAATATTAGCTCGAAATTTAATATTTAAGAAAAAATATATTTTTCTTTTTTTTCTCTCGATGGCGTCAAAAATTCGGCAATATTATTTAAAATTCATTACAGTTTTAACATAAATAAATATACAACACGTATTATTAGAACGAATGTGTAAACTTTAACCAAGTAAAGTACTATAAAGAGAGGACGTGCTACCAGTACTCTAGGGACTTACTCTGTTTAACAGTGGGATTGTGGGAATCTCTAATATTCTGTATAGGATCCTTGCAAAATTGCTATTCAAATTTAAGAAAGAAACTAATAAGTGATTAAAATAACTTTTCTTAAAGGTATACTGTATATTGAATAAAACCATATAATTCACTTAAAAGAAAAAAAAATCAAAAGTGTACGGAAATTACAAAACATATCCACATGAAAATTGACATTGCAAAAATAGCTACGTTAAACGTTACCGTTAGTTATTTTTATTTATTACTTATTAGTTTATTATTTATTTTAGTTTATTAGCGGACACGACTTAATGTAACAAAAATTAACATCGAGTTAGGTGAAAATTGGTAAAAAATGCTCATAAAATAAAAACTAATGGGCCTAACTGAATCAATTTTTATGGGACCAATTCGAAACTATTCTGCATCAAACAAAAAAAAAGAATTACGTAAATCGGTTCAGAAACCTCGGAGGAATCTGTGTTGGTCCAGGCTCCTTTGTAGAATAAACCATCTGCCTTCCTGTGCCGGGCAGCTCGTAAAAGGCGAGCATAGGCTTGCCCTCACTAGCACCGTGATATCTGACTAGGTGGTAAAGTTTCGTAGCGACTCACCCAGATTGGTACCACCGCCTTACCTATTCCTGCCACAATAACGACATGACGTGTTCCGGTTCGGAGGGTAAGGTAGCCGGTTAACTTACTTTTGCTCGAGGCCTAACATACCGGCCTAAGGTTGGCAACGTACTACTACCATCTTTGGTGTCTCTAAGCGGCGGGAATTTCTTACCATCAGGAAATCCGTCTGCTTGTTTGCCTTCCAATGTCATAAAAAAAACATGTGTAAAAAAGTATACCAACGAATTAAGAACCTCCTCGTTTTTTTGGACTCGCTAAAAAAAGTATCCTCATGAAAAATTTACATTAAAATGACTATTGGTTTTGTCCGTAGGTCTTAGTGCACACTGAATAAACTCATCCAATTGACTCAAAATTAAAAAAAAGAAAACATTTTTATGAAATAAGCATATGATTTTACTCAGTGAATTAAAGGCAGAGTTTATTCTACATGCGCTAAGTCAAATGAGAAAGAAAAACATTTAAATCACGTTGTTTTTTGTGGGATATCTTTTATAACATGTACTGAATACGGTCTAACTATTTGATAGATTTATAAATACATAAAATAAAACCTTAGAAGGGTGAATTTTGTATGTTATAAACATTTTAAAAAAGACACAGGCAACGAAAAATGGGGCAGAAGAACACATTTTTATCATTGTTAGAGTCCTTGATGGTCTGTCCGTCTTTCTATAACCCGACCGAGATTCACACTGAATCTACTGAACAGATGGTAAGGAAATTTTACAGGGATGTAGGTACTCTATGTTTTGAGAAAGGTTTAGGCTTTTACCTCTTTAATTAATCCCGTAGTAGAGGGGTAAAACTGAAAATGTGAATTTTGCTGTCCTGCAAAATTTTGCAAATGTGAAAGTTTGTTTGTTTGCTTGTTACTCCTTCACGCAAAAACTGCAGAACTAATTTTCATTAAATTTGGCACACACATACATAGTAACTTGGGTTAACACAGAGGATGAAAGCTATCCTTCCTCGTTGGTCGGGTGGCTAGCGTACATGTCTATCTACACCGATCAACCGCGAGGCTCGGGTTCGGTTCCCGACGGGGGCAGGCATTTGTGCAATGATCATTTAGATGTCTGCATTTCTGGGTCTGGGTGTTTATTATATATATTCTGCTATCTATTTAAGTATTTCTATGTATTAGTATCGCTTACTGACACCCATAATACAAGCATATAATTTGCTTACTTTACAAAATATTTTATAATTACAAAATATGGCAACACTTTGAGAAAGAGGCCAGCTCAAAACCTCATCTCAATTTGGAGGCATCCCTGATCAAAGCAGCCGCTAATATTGACATGGACCTCTTGCGTGCTGTTGTAGACGACTGGCCGCGCAGATTGAAGACCTGAATTGAAAATCGTGGGGCTCATTTGGAGGAAACGTAATTAACATAATAAGGCACGTATTACTTAGTTTATTTTGCTAAATAAATGATTATTCGAGAAACAAACAGGTGATAACAATTTAAAAATAAACATGTGACAGAACTATGATCCAGTTGGATAAGTATATAAGTCATAGCTTAAAATTATTTTCATACTAGATAAGAACCCGGCTTAGTTCGGATAAAATGTGACTCATAATATACATCTAGGTGCAAAACGGTTTTCAAGGAACAATAAAGGTATAAGTAAGACATAGATTCGTATAGCTTCACATTGTGTTTAATAAATATAATAAATAAAAATCGTCAAAGTTTTTACACAAATAGTTTTTATTTTAAATCAACATTTAAAGTAAAGTAACATAAAGTAACGTACTTAAAAAGGAATATTCTCTATTAAACATCACAAAACGGAACGCTTATTAACTACCTAAGATGGCGACTGTGATTTGTCTGTCAACACATTAGAATTTAACATAGAATTTAACAAAATACTCAACAATCCGAATTTTGCGGATATATGTTGTCGACTCAAAATCATTAATGTTTTATGTTTTATTATTCAGGTAAGGTTTCAATCGAGTCTACCGTACCCCTTGACGAAATTATTAATATAGATTAAGTTCCTTAAATGTTTTAATCAATCATATTGAAGGCAATCAATTGGAAATTGTTCTGGACATACACATAGACATAATATGTTACCTGGAACAATGTACGGAGTGTAATTACTTCCAGATCATTACCGAATATTCAGTTATGTAAGGCGCTCTCATTAATTCTAGACCGCTGCACATAGGTTTCTTCAGCCACAAAATCCTGAATATATTATCAGTAATGGCCATTTCAACAATAAAGTGTCTTTATTTACCTGTATGTCTGGTTCAATATAAAACAGTAATCCTGACTCTGTACGTCTAGAAATTCCAGAAAATGCTTAGAAACTGGGAATGCTTAAATCGGTTTTTGTGTTTTTATTTCAGTTTTGCCGCTTGTTTTTTTTGTCTAATGATAATTACGTCACCAATAAGATATTGATAGATGTTTGACCTATTTTATCATTGTTAAAAATATATAGGTTGATGGAATTTAGAAAATCGAACGATCAAAGTATATTCACGCTCTTATCCCCGAAGAGGTAGGCAGAGGCACAACCAGAGCACCCACGATTTATCGAAGACATTGCGACAGGTGGCAAGCCTATCGCTAAATGTGCACTTATCCAATTACAAGAAACTTTTTTTATTAGAAAATTGGAAAAACCTAGTTTTTTTGTTGCCCGACCTTTTTAAGTTATAAAGTTGTGCTTACTTAACTACTCAATTCAGTCATCAATATTTCCTAAGTGGAAAAGCTGCTCAAACTATTCTAAGACTTAAAGAGCGATGCAGTTATATAGAGTTTCTGAAATACTGTTCTAATAAACCAGAAGCGGTAAATCTTTTCAGAGTCTCATAAAACTTGACTTTACGATGCATTTAACGGTACGGAACCCTAATATAAGGTAAATCTCTTAGGTCGTTTTGGTAATTAGAAATACACTTGGATTTATTACTGGTGCCAGTTCCAGCTTTTTATGGGAGGAAGGTAAACAAGCACGGATGTCTTACCATTAGGAAACTTATGTTAAGACTTCCTGTCAAATGCCAACCTTCTTAATAAAAAACTCAAAGTAAAGTTTGTACTTTTATATTTAACTTCGTATTTTATATAATATAATACTAGCTAACCCTTCAACCGTTGTTTTGCTATTTTAATGTGATTTTGGAGAAAAAAATGGGGGGAGTCACCCATATTACTTAGAAGTATGAAAAGTAGATGTTGGCTGATTCTCAGACTCACTCAATATGCTCACAAAATTTCATGAGAATCATTCAAACCATTTAGGAGGAGTACGGTAACAAACATTGTGAAACGAGAATTGTATATGTACAAGATAGTCTACATACAATTCAGGCTATAACATCAATATAATTTTACTTTTCCAATAGTCCATGTTTATTAATAGGTAAAACTTTTAATTAACTACATAAGGCCCGCTATGTTCATTCGGAATAACTTATTACGGAAAAGACGCAAGGGAATTCCGTCAACACATAACACACATTAGTTTTTTTATAAATTCGGAATCCAAACTCATTTGAATAGTACTAGCCATTGCGTATGCATTTAAGAAAAAAGTCGCCATTACTATCACCTAAAAACGGCGAATAATAATAAACATAATTATTAACTTTTTCTATATGTATATAAATTGAAATATATTTTGAGTAGCGGATTTAGTTATTAATATTCAATAAATTGATTAAAATTGTTGCTACATTTTGATATTTCAATCTAAAATTCCGCCATATATGGCCAAAACATGGCTAACTTGGCAACACTGCTACTATTCCGTACGAAGTTTTGAAGCGTGTGTGGTTCATACAAAATCTATGAAAGTGTTGCGTTCAGGGTGATTTTTTTCGTTACGTGATTCCAAATGCCCGTTTGCGGAATTTCGAAACGAACAAATTACGTACGGAACATTTTTGATCATTTTTGGCAGGTTTATTGATTTGTATGTATTCGCTTCGTTTGAACTGCGTTTTGAATTTTCGAAACAGGATGCAATAAAATAATTTCGTATGTATGAAACGAACCTTAATTTTGTGAGATGAAAATACCATCGGCGGACTGTTAGTGCGCTCTGTCAGTAACATTACCATAAGACCACTTCCGAAGTAGACTTTATTTTTTATGATATTGGAAGGCAAAGAAGCAGACGGACTTTCTGGTGGTAAGAAATTCACGTCAAACGAACGACCAACTAACGAACACGAGAGACCAAAGGTGGTAACGGTGCGTTAACAACCTTAAGCCTTGAGCGAAAGCAAGTTTACCGGCTACCTCATCCTTCGAAATGGAACATGTCAACGGCAAGTACTGGCATTATTAAAGTTATATAATGAATTTTGATATAGGGTTTGGACAGTATTCTAGAGTCTCAAACTTTTTATAATACCCCCAGGTCATATTTCAATAAAATTGTCAACTATATAAATTAACAAGATACCTTTACGGTATACATGTTTTTTCTTATAAGCAATGAACAGAACTGGGTAATTACACTTATCTCCTCAAACAGGAAGAGTCTATTTATTAGTTACTAGCTGTCTCGGCGAACTTCGATTAACCCGTTCAGTATGAGAAATAATAAAGTATTATTTTTCCCATTTTCCCTGCAACTTTCCCAGTTTTTCTTTTCGTAAGAACCTTTTCCTGATCCTAAGTAATAAAAGTTAGCTAAATCGGTCCAGTCGTTCAGAAGTTGTGCGCTTACCAACACATTTAACAATTCATTTTTATATTATAGATTATAGTTTATTCGCGTTAAGAAAAAAGTGACGTATTGGCGACCAAACAGGGATTGGTAAGGCGGTGGTACCAATCCGGGCAAGTCGCTGCGTCACTTTACCATCTAGTAAGAAGACGTATACTTAGTCTGGCCATAAATACTGTTACACTTAAAAATAAAAAAATATT
>NJDD01001212.1:404842-430958 GCA_002245505.1 Calephelis nemesis | reverse complement strand
AAAATATTTTTTTTCTTTATTACAATATTTATGGCAAGACTAGGTATAGTATATTATAATATAGTATAGTAGTCTAGTTGCTTGATTATAATTGAAGTATAATGGTGTTATAATTCAGCCGTGTTATTGATAAAAACGTCTAAAGCAGGAAACAATTTTAGTTTATATAGTCTGTATCACAGCATAATAAATACTACATTACCAGTTTAAACCTTGGAGTAGTTTAGTCTATGGCAACGGTAACTATACAAATATTATACAAAGGAAAGGTTTGATTTTTGTTTGTTTGAAATGCGTAGGCTCTGAAACTGCTGAACTGATTTCAAAAATTCTTTCACCTTTACAATGCTACATTATTCTTGACTGACATAGGCTTTGTTTCATCAAAATCGATGGAGTAGAAGCCAAATTACGCAGGCGAAGCTGCGTGAAACTGCTAGTGTATACTAATATTACAGAGGAAATATTTGATTTTTTGTTTGTTTGTTTTAAATGAATAGGCTCCGAAACTACTGGACGAATTTCAAAAAAATCTTTCACTCTGAGTGAGATAGGCATTGTTTCATCAAAATCGGTGCAGTAAAAGCCAAGTTACGCAGGCAAAACTGCGAGAAACTGCTTGTTGTTAATAAACATACACCAGGGTAATAGTAAGGTTAGATTCACAGCCTGAGGCTGGTATGTAAAAAGTTTTTCTCTTCAGCTTGATTATTTATTTTATATATTTTTATTACCTTTCTTTACTTACTTTAGGTAAGTTACTTGTTTAGGTGTTGTGATAAACACGTATAGGTAAACCATTATCACCGAAACGAAATAGTTCAACGAGAAAACATTTATAAATAAAACACTTTCGCATTTATATTTAGACTTCCTACATTTGGCAATCAACATACTCTGCCTATCCAGCAGGGGAACTTAGCGTAAAAATATATGGCACTCCATACTACCTTCTGTATGTAGTATAATATGTAAGAAGACCTGCACGTTTAAATGCTTCTCTACATTCCAGGTATCAAGATGGTTTCTTAAATGTGTGTAGTGAATATGTGTGTTAATAAATGTTTTCTTTCTTTACTTCTTTATATTTGGTGTAGCTATGTCCGTCATTCCTAAAATAAAAAAAGTCGTCTTTGTGTTCTTGGGGTTAGGCGTCAGACTTGACTTCTTGAGGGTTTGATTCTCAGGTCGGGAAACAAAAAAAAAGAAAGTTGGATATTTTGAATTTGTATGGTATCTTTAGCTAGTTGTGGGTGCCCTAGTTGTGCCTCTGTCTACCTCTTCAGGGATATGTGCGTTAAGACGCACTTAGAAAACTTAGTACTTGTAAAAAATACTGGACCATCTGCAAAGCACAAAGAAATTAAATCGGACAACTCGTTAATGAGGTATAGTCCAATTTACATTTTGAATTTTAAAACTGTGAGTAGTGTGAGTGAGTAGGATAAAGGTAGCCTTTAGCCCGAAATACCTACTAGCTAAACTTTGTTACGATTAGTTCAGTAGTTTTGGCGTTAATCGTGGTCATGTTACAGACAGACAAACTGACTGAAATGTTTAAAAGTTTCAAATTCAAAATTATTGTGTTCACGTGGATCTATACAAATATTCTTGTGAAGCGTCTATATAGTTCTAAAAACTACCACCGGAGCGAAACGCGGCCACACACTGAGAAGATCCGGCGAAAGAAACTCATTATCGTTTTTCGGATATTAATTTAGATTAATTTAAAAAAAATACGGATATAATATATTTTGTAGAGATTGGTATGAGGAGCAATTAGTCACAAGCATTTCTGTCTTCTACATATTCTGAAATTTTATAATAACCCTTACCATTCAATTAAATACATTTTTTAAATTTATTAAATGGTGAGTTTTTAAAATCGGGAAGTTTATTGTAAAAACGTATATATACATTGGTCCATGAAAAAATAACTGATTCTGTGGAGACGAGAGTTATGCACAAAAAGACTGCTCTTATTCCTCGTATCAATTTTTTTTTATGTTATAAGAAGGCAAACAAGCAGGTGGATTTCCTGATGGTAAGAAATTCAAGCCGCCTAGAGACACTAAAGATGTTAATGATGCGTTGCCAACCTGAGGTCAGGATGTTAGGCCTCGAGCAAAAGTAAGTTTACCGGCTACCTTACCCTCCGGACCGGAACACGTCATGACGTTATGGCGGCAGTATTCCTGCAAGGCGGCAAGGCGGTGGTACCAATCCGGGCGAGTCGATGCTAAACTCTACCACCTAGTCAGAATTCACGGTGTTAGTGACGGTTAGCCTTTGCTCGCCTTTTACGAGCTGCCTGGCAAGGAAGGCAGATGGTCTATTCTACAAAGGAGCCCGGACCAACACGGGGAATCTATGCATGGACATCACATTTTTTCCTAAACAAAATTATATCTTTATGGACATACGAATATATTAAGTTTTTAAAAAATATATTGAGAAATTATCGTTAGAATATTTATTTGTTTAAACTTTTCTCTAAGGGAAACTCGTGGGCCTAAGTTATAAATAGCCAGTATAGTTCTCTTTTGCAAGACAAATATTGTGTTTACCGCAGCCGAGTTTCCCCAGAGAAGAATGATAAGACATGACGCTTTGAAAATAACTATTAGTATTTACCTGCCTTACATTAGGCAGTGAAAATTTGATCGACTTAGTTTTTTTTTAATTTCAAAATGTCTATTGCCGCTTTTTTCACCTGCATCTATTTTCTATTATCTTTAATATAAAGAACTCACTCTTTATTATATCTGTCTATCTAAAAATGTATTTATATTTCTATTCCGCGTGGTCATCGCACCACGCCTGAACGGATGGACCAATTTCGCTAATTTTTTTTTGTTGTCTTAGTCATTGTCAGGAAAAGGTTCTAAAAAAGAAAGAAACCGGGAAAACTGTAAAGGAAATGAAAAAAAAATACTTTAATCCATACAAATGTATGTGCTGGCAGTTAGAAATTTGGTTTATTTAGGTAAGACCCATATTATTATTAATTCTCCACATTGGCCTTTGCCTCCTTGATAAGCCAAGTGCTTGCAATCGTAGTTTGAAGCTGGTGATTTTATTATTGTAACAATCGGATATTCGTTAGAGCAAAAGCAATCTAATTTTGGCAACACCTGTCATGTAGAGGAGATAACAAGTTTAGGATACAGTAACTAAGTTTTCTCTCCAGTTCACACTTGAGTTCAACGTCGAAGGAATTACATGATCCAATGGTAATTGGCTCAGATAAACTTGATATTACTTTCTTCAAATGTAAAAAAAAAAGTCATTAGTTTTTATCTCTCCTTAGTATCTGTATGCACATATCCTTAAAGAGGTTGGTCTAACCAGGGCATCCACGATTAGCCGAAATTAACCTACTTAGTCCCGCAATGTTATTTTATTAGAAAACTAGCGAATCCCTCCCCCCGGCTTCGCATGGTTATGAAATATACATAAAAAATAAATATAATAAATTCCTTTGCTTAGTCTCAAATATTTAAGCATACACAGGGACATAGGGACAGAGGAAGCGGCTTTGTTTTATAGTATGTAGTGATTAAAAAAAAATTATGACTTGCCTTACTCGAAAATCGAACCCAGCACCAAAACTCAACGCCAACACCAGACAACTAAACCACCGAGGTGATATTAGTGTTATTTTCTTTCATTTGAAAGCAAACACTCGTAGCTGATCTCACTAATTTAGCCTTAAAAATCTATCTTCACGCACGCATCCCTACAGAAGTTGAAGAGGCAAACAGAAAATCTAAGATTAGTCAAAATTTTTCAAAAGTTGACTATGTTGGAAAGCATGTTTACAATGAATGAAATTTGAACGAAATTCACTGGCTGTTTGCTTATCCCATGATTTAATTCCTAACAAAACGTGTCGTACCGAGCAATAAGATAACTAGTTTAGGTTAGTAATTTAGTTTCTCGCTAGTTCACACTTCTATGAAACATCGAAGAGCAATTATGTGACGAGATATATGACGGAAATTGGTACAGATAAACCTGTTATTACTTTCCTTTATTGGAATTTAAAACAAATTCTAAATTAAGTTTTAATTTTCCTAAAGAAATAAAGCAAACATTAGATTTTTTTTATTTATCACATAATTAGTACAGAAAGCAATATTTTTTTATTATTTATTGTTTGTTATCTTTCATTTTTTTATTAACGTTTGTCGATTTCTCTGTTATTTTTAAGCCGGTTTATTTATTTGAAAAAGTGAAATCTTAAGAAGTCCTTGTTACTATAAAGTCAGGCAGTTCCAGGAAAATGGAAGAAAATATTAAATGTTTTTGTACTTAGACGAAAAAATAATGAAAACGAAGTCGGTTTTTTTGCAGTTCTCATCAGGGAGTTCTTATCATCTTTGTGTGCTGCATATCTGTCTATATTTCTGGATCTAGGTGAGCCGATTTGTTGCAGAACTATTTGGCGTTAAGTTGGCCGACTAGGTGCTCGACTGGTTGCCCGACTAGATGACCTACTAGGTGACCAACTAGTTGCCCGATTTGTTGCTCCACTGATTGCGGGTCAAAATTGAACCATAACTCCCTAGTTTACCGACTGGTTAACCAATTAGTAATTCGATTTGTAGTACAATTGTTTGCCCAATTTGCTGCTCGAATTGTTGTCCAACTTGTTGACATACCAGTTGCTGGAACGATAGACCAACTAGTAGACCAACTCGTTACAATACCGGTTGCCCAACCTGCTGTACAACTAGTTGTTATATGAATAATATGAATATGTTAGTGTCTTTATCTTTATTAACATTCCTCCGATTTCCGTGAACACAGAGAAGACCTTAAGCTTATGGGATAGAGTAATTAAAAATATCAATAGAAACAAAATTGTATCAAGTTAAACCATAAAAAGTGCAAATTGATATCTAAAATACACAATTATTTTATTAAAACACAATAGAAATATTTTCAAAGGAAATAAATAACGTTCATAAGTCAAACACATACCCGAATATGGTTTACATAATATAAGAGCAAGCAATCGACTGGGCCTGAATAATATCTTCGGCATAAAATTTTCACGCCCGAGGAGATTAAGCCCATATAAGCGCTTACACGAAACTGAATTTGTTACAAAAAATGTTAAAATCAGACCCGACCCTTGGGAGACCGCAATATGCTTTCTATTGAAAGTCACTTAGGAACCACGAGGTCAAAGGCTGTAACAATACTTGGAAAGGAAAAGTGAGAAATCGTCAAAGAATTGTTCATTTGAAGTGTTAACTAGCCGTTTCATATGGCTTTGCGTGTATATTTAAGTTGTTTTGCTCTCTGGAAACCCGTTCACTGTTCAGATAAATGTATAAAAGTAT
Organism: Calephelis nemesis; assembly: GCA_002245505.1. Classification (NCBI taxonomy): domain Eukaryota; kingdom Metazoa; phylum Arthropoda; class Insecta; order Lepidoptera; family Riodinidae; genus Calephelis; species Calephelis nemesis. The sequence continues at coordinate 425,607 of NJDD01001212.1, read as the reverse complement.
TCGGGTTGGCAACGCACCATTACCGCTTTTGGTGTCTCTAGGCGGAGAGAATTTCTAACCATCAGGAAATCTGTCTGCCTGTTTGCCTTCCAATATCATAAAAAAAAGTTATGTGTGTGTTAACGCCTGCAAACACAAAAACGTGGCAATGTTTATAAAGATTGCTAAATACTGTTTTGCAAACAAACTTTTTTATATCTCCACTGTGACTTCTGGTGTATGAGGTCTGCAGTTTGATTCTCGGGTTAGGCAACTCAAAAATGTGTTTTACAATTTTTGTAACAAAAATTACGTTGCCCAGGATTCGATAAGTGTCAGATTGGCAAATGGTTTACCCCCTATCACACCGTGGAAGAAGCTACCTTCGGCGGTGTCCTGATTATACATCTACATCCCTCTTCGAAAAAACAGGGGATGAATACATCTTTTGTTAGATTTTGAATGTAACAAAAAAAGATGGCATCCAATGTAAGACTCTCAAAGTAACAATATGGGTGCAGTAACTCATTTGAACAGTTTTCAATGGGTACGATATTTTTATACAAATCCGAGCTGGAGCCAGATAGGCATCGGTCCTTGTGCTTATCGAGCATCAAGTCTGAAGCTAGCGGCTGGTGGATATACCTTGCATTTTGGCTAGGAACTGCATTTGCTTAAATTTTAAATGTGGTTTTTTATCATTTATTGATTACGTTTAAAAATTAACATCTTTAAATCCCGTGCCTGTTATAAAAAAAACAGCCAATTTATTTTAGTTGATTTCTAAGCTTGTCATTCATATTATGATTTCACATCGCCTAAGTTATTATAAGTCAGAGAAACACTTGCCTAGTTTCATTTTTTAAAGTGAGAGAGAAATAAGAAATAAATATCCCTGGACAAGTCACACAAATTGAATCAAACCCAAAGTAAGCTAATTACATGCTTCTGTTATGGGTATTCGTCAACGATTCTTATACTTAAATAGATATGAGAATAAATATAATAAACACCCAGACTCAGAAATGCATCATTCTAAATGTTCATCACACAAATGCCTGTTCCAGTCGGGAATCGCGTTTGATCAGTGTGGTTAGGCGTGTACCACTAGGTGTACGCTAGCCATCGGCCAATGAGGCGGTCAGATCAGAGAGTGATCTTCCTTAAATACAACTCAACGGACAATAATTTAAATTATTGAGATGTATAAAAAAGCTTTCAAGCAACACAATAAATTCAAATTAAAAATTATCTTTATTACACGTTAACCTAAGTAAGTGGCACTTGTGACACGTATATATCACACTGAGAAGATCCGGAAAGAAACTCAGCGAGCTTGTCTTTTTTTTCTTATTTGTATTATATATACAATAATTAATGTAATGATACATCACTACATAGCATAAAGAAAAGTCGCTTCCAGTGTCCCTTTGTATGCTTTAATCTGTAAAACTACGCAACACAACAGATTTTGATGCGGTTTTTTTTTAAATTTCACATTCACATTATGGGACTTAGTGTCTTCGGCTAGTCGTGGGTGCCCTGGTTGTGCCTCTGCCTTCAGAGATATGGGCGTGAAGATACTTTTTTTTATAGATAAAGTGACTGAAGAGTAAGGTTTTTATCTATATTTCACCAAAACTGGGGCGGGCCGGTAGTATTTTATAAAGCTTTTCGCAAATGAATTCGTCGCATCACGCCTAAATGGATGGACCAATTTTGCTAACTCTTTTGTGTTGCGTTGGCTAATATCAGAAGAAGGACAATATGAATAGAAAAACCGGGCAAATAACAGGGAAAGTATAAGGTATATTTAAAGGTATATTTGCAACCCCCTTAGCCTTTCAAAAATTACACCCATACTTGATTTGTAACAATACACCTTTAATAAAATCAAATCTATATCTATGATATATATATCTATGGAACAAACACACAAAGGTCAGTCTGAACACTGAACCTTCGGTAGCAACGATCGTTTGGTTAATAAAAGGTCTAAATAAATCTATTCGGCCATGAGTTTATGATTTAAAGGTACCAGTCCAACTGTGTGAAGCATTGTTCTTACTTTTGATCTGGAGCCAGTTAGTATCCAATCCTCCAATTTATATACCCTAAAGTAGACTGGTTTATCGCCTCTATGGTCTAGCAGTCCGGTGTAGGACTTGGCTCCATGTGAGCCTAAGTTCAATCCCGGAGTCGGGCAATCAAAAAGAAATTATGTTTTTTCAACTTTTTAATTAAAACAAGTTTGTCTAAGATTTGACATGTGTGGTTGGTGATAAACTTGCCACCTATCACATTGATAAATCATACAATATGATAGGTGGCAAGATGTCTTTGGCTAGTCGTAAGATCCCTGGTTGTATCTCGTCCTACCTGTTCGGGAACTGGGCATGAAGCTAATTTGCTATTTAGAGAGGTAAGGTTTATAAATAATCTTACTCTTAGCAACGCGAACGGTCTCAGCTTCTATAGAGACGATAGAACGTGTGACATTTCCATGAAGCTAAACTATTCGTATTATACCTTCATGGTCACACCGTATACGAACAAGTTGTCAAGTCGTTTAGTAGCAGATAATACTGACAATGATACATCCGAAATTCGTATTTATGCCTTTTCTTAATAAGCACAGATGCAAGCAAGGTGTAGCATTAAGGAAATTCGATTTCTTTCAAATAATATAAAATAGTAAAACGATTTGCTAGGTTATGATAGATTTCCCGTACAGTAGACGTGATATACTTACTCTAAACAATTTTCAGAACTGATAAATCATAATACTATTTATTCATTTAATATTCTCCTACTCTAGTACTCCTAATTAAATTTGAAGGACCTTTGAAGTACCTTGAGTTATTTTAGCGAAGAGTCTTAAGATGTTGCGTAAGAGCTATCTTTTAGGTACATTATTATTTATCCTTCTACCTCAACTAGAACTTTATTTTAAAATTAAGTCTTAACAAGATCTTGATGATTATAAATATTGTGCCAAATTTACAGTTACCGGTAGTTACCGGTCTGGAAGGTAGCTGGTAGAAATGTAAAATAGCTGTAACATCCCGGTCGCTAGACAGCGATGCACCTGTAACATCTATGGTGTATATAGGTCACGGTTATCTCTTACCATCAGAAAACCCGTGCGCTTGATCGCTGATATGTCACATAATTTTTTTTATACTTACGTGACTATTATAGAACTATTCATGTTATTAAATTATTAGCTACTGCTAATAATATAATAGAGCGAGATCCTGTATCTATAATTCATGACCAGACAACAATCAATTTAAAACTGGAGACACTACTTTGCGTATGTGTCGAACTCAGGAGTTAGGAACTATATAGAAAAAAAAGAATATCTTTACGCCCATATTCCCGAAGCAGTATGCAGAGGTACAGCTAGAGCATTCTCTAAAACCTATATTGGGATAGGTTGTAAGCTACCAATCGGACTCATATCCGATCGTTAACAAACAAACATACAAACTTTCGCATTCACAATATTAGTAGAAGTAGAAATGGGGATTAATTTTTTATATACATAGATTTACGTTTAAAATAAAATAAAACATATTAAAAAAATCTACAGACTGTAGTACCTACTACTACTAGGTATAAAACTGTGAGAAGAATTGCAACACATTTTTCCTTATGATATCCCTGCCTTCGTTTAAATAACATGAATTGCCTCCTTTCCCTGAAGGTTGTCTTGTAAAGATTATTCTCAGGCGATAAGAATTAGTATTTCTTTTATGCTTATATTATTAGCATATCATAATATTCATACGTGAAGCAAACACTTTGGGACCCCTTTTTACGAAAATTTCCCGTACGGAGGAGTATGAAATTTGCCGCACTTACAGTTTATGTGTAGGAGAAGAGCAGAACCCTAATATTTTTCAATAACAATGCTTATAAAGTGCATTAAATCACTTAATAAAACATTACACATACAACCATGCATTTGACACACACAAAGCAAATATATTGATAATAACGATAAAAGTTTACAGATGGCGCACAAACTACAATCATAAAGTTTGGAATCACAGTAATTGATCTTTATAAATAAAGATGGGGTTCTTATCAAAAATATATTAAAATTTATTATGGTCGAATTTCGACCAATGGTCGACCAGTAGTATACCTTAATATTCTAATTAAATAAGAATAAAAGTATCTAATATTTAAAAAAATATATATATCTTCACGTCCATATTCCCTTATAGATAAGCAGTGGAACAACCAGGGTTTCGATTTTTAAGTCGACATTTTCGATGTAGACGTTTATTAATTCACCCGTAATTTCCACAATGTGATAGGCGGTAAACCTATCACCACCGTGCCCATATCAAATCCCGGACTTTGTTTCTATTATAGGAAAATTAAAAATATATACATTTTTTATTTTTGTTCTTCGATCCGCGAATCCGCTACCTTACCAACACCAGTCCGCTAGACTAGAGACGATAATAATAATATTTTGTTAAAAAATAAAGTTTATTCCATAATAACATTTTCTTGTAAAATAATGGTAAAATCGTGCTCAGTTCCATTAAATCTAACGAAAAGACAAAGCGTCAAGAGACAAGAAGTCAAGTCCAACACCATACCCCTAGACCAGATACGATAATCTAAAATTTTGCTAAAAAGAAAGTTTATATCATTAAAATATAATTTCCTTTCAAAAGAATTGTAAAATTTTGTTCAGATCCATATAAATCTAACGAAAAAGACAAAGCGCCAAGAGACAAGTGGATCGTTAACGTTGAAAATCATCGATATTATTGTCTGTGCCACGGCTGCAGATCTATTTTATATCTAAGCTGAAGTTAGAATAACGGCAAAAGTTATTTTTTCTATGCACCCATTGAAATGTTTTCTATTCAGGATGTTTCAAGTATTTTATTTATGAACAAAAATCATTTCAGATTTCTAGAGTGTATAAATTTTATTCGTTCGTAACTATCAGATTGCGCAACTAAAAAGTTAGCTACTTTTATTTTTATTAATCTTTATTTTTAATTTTTTTATTTAATCATTTATTGTACACATAAAATCTTACATAAACTTTAAAACTAAAAGACTTGTACAAAAGGTCAGCTTATCTTAGATAAAGAGATTTCTTCCAGCTCACCCAAAAAGGAGCTGATAAAACAGTGCACAATAAACTAAGTAAAAAAAAAATAACTACACCTACAGCATTTACATATTATATATCTTAATTGGTTTGGTTGTACCTCTGCAATGTTGGATATATGGTCGGGAATATACATTTTTGACCATCCTCCCGTACTGATGTAATAAATACAAAAATGTTTGTTGATTACTTGTTTGTGTTTTATTAATTTTAGTAAATTAGTTTTAGTAATTCAGTTGTGATTTATGAATTTTAATATTTTTCAGTGAATGGGTCAGACTAAATCGCGGATTTTTAGGTACGTGTTGTAAATATTCGGACAAAACTCTTTATGCTTAATAAGTCTACTGTAGACATAATCTGGAATAAACTAAACCAAAGTACGATTTTTATACAAGCTTTTACCCCTAATTTATGTCCTGGGTGTATAAAAGTTACAAGTTCAGGTGATTTTTTCGTTGTGTTTTTATTTATATAAACTTGCATACCAAAAAGCGTTCTAAGACTTCAAGAAGTATTATATGAATTTTGGTTACCATCCGTTAGTTAGTTAGGGCTAAGGTGAGCTTGGACCAACACGGGGAAACTCCATTCACACTGGTATTGTATATTATATGCTTTGTCAATCTTTCATCTGTCATTCTTTCCCCATTCCCGAACCAGCGGAGCATTTTCTTATTCTAACATCAATGTTTTTTATTCAATCCCACTCTTTCTCAGATCTCACTGTTACAAATCCGGCCAACGAGCGGTACATCACAGATTTACCCTACTCTCATGATTTTTCTGACTTACCCAACTCTTCTTTCACACAAAAACATTTTGATATCTTATCACAACGGTGATTTATTAAACAAAAATATTAAACAATTTCCATTACAATACAAATTTACCTACAAAATCAAAGCCGTATTTTATCGGAATAATTTTTCCAGAACTGAAAATACATAATGTTTTGTAAAAAGATACTTTTAAAATTGGGATTACTTAAAACCATAAAATATTCATCAAAAGTATTTTTTTTTTGTAAAATATTAATTCTTTGTTATCGAACTATAATAAAATCCAGCCAAGTATCCAATATATTTACAGCAACATATTTTCAATTGGATCCATACTAATAGTATATTGCGGTTACTTAATGGATTATTGAGGGTAACAAACTTTAAATTAGTATTTAATGTATTCTGTATAGTTAAATAATAAACTATTATTACATTTATTTTTTCAATATACCTAACTATGTTAACTATAAATTTTAAAAAAAGTAAAATTTCGCTCCAGACAGGATTTGAACCTGTAACCTTTTTGTTTTATTTAATCAAAATACTATTTACTATACCTTATATTATAGTAGTACCCTATACATATACCATCGAATAAATCAGAATATTTACAATTCAAAAAGTGTATACGAGCAACATTTTATTAGTGCCTCTTAAAAATTTAACGTTTACATATCTTCACGCCAAGTCCCTTACAAGTCAGACAGAGAGTATTGAGTACCAAACCTCAGCATCCTGACAAACATGACTGGTTTTATTTACATTCATTATTACCTTGTCGCCTCTGTGGTCTAGCGCTCCAACTGTTGGACTTGATTTCATGAGGTCCCTGGTTCGCTTCCCGGGTCGGGCAACAAAAAGAAAACATATTTTCTTATTTATTTAGGAAAACCATAGTTTTTCCGAACTTCTAATAAAAAAAATGCTCGTGATTGGATGTGGGCCCGGTTGACGATAGGCTTGCCGTCTATAACACCACCACCAGGGGCAACAAAAAAGACAATGTGGTATTACCAATTTTTTAGTAAATTCTATTTTTAAAATTTTGGTTGGCGATAGGCTTGCCTCCGATCACATTGTGGGACTTAGTGTCTTCGGCTAGTCGAGGGTGATGATCACTTTGGGGATATGGGCTTAAAGATACTTACTCACTTACATTTTTACCCTTTTTGTACTAGTAATAATTTTACCTTTCGCTTGTTTATATATTTTAGCTGTATGTGTGTTTGTAAAAAAACGACATTCAATTTTATTTAAAACACATACTGAAATTTCAAGAATTTAACATACTAGAAACAGTGAGAAATTAGAATAATATCGTCTCTATCGTCTAGCGGTCGATGTGTTGAACTTGACTGCATGAGGTCCCGGATTCGATTCCCGGGTCGGGCAACAAAGATAAAATATGGTTTTTGTAAATTTCTAACAAAAAAATGTTGCTCGGGATTGGATATGGGCCCGGTTGGGGATAGGCTTGGCTACCTATCACATTGTGGAATTTAGTTTCTTCGGCTAGTCGTGAATACCATGGTTGTGCCTCTGTCTACCTCTTCGGGAATATGGGCCTGAAGATACGTTTTTTAATGTCACATTTGTCTAAATAACGAAATTAATTATCACTGATAAATCGCTGTATCTAAAAAGATATCGAAGGAAGTTATTTAACTTTTTGTTAGATAGTATAAACGACTTTCTTGCAGAAAAGTTTAATTGGTACTTTGTTGTCGAGGAATTGGTTTGGTATTATTTCTCTTGATCTAGTCAGGGTTCGGAAATGATGACAATTCAGCAGATAGTACTTATCCTAATTGCAGGAGGAGGAGGAGTTTTTAAGTTAGTGACGATTAGGCTATATAGCAACAATCTTTGATGCCTTTGATGATAAATTTAAAGGTCTTTGCACACTACGATGTGGTAGAATACGTTGATTTAAAAATATTTTAATGTAATTTTGCGAATACCTGAGTTGAAACATAAGCTACGTTTTTTCAAATATCAAACCCCAGAGGACTGTCACAGGGAAATAAATTTTGTGTAAAAATTGTAACTAGTAAACCCAAGTAAACGACTAATAAGCTATCCTAATAAGTATCTTCACGTCCATATCCCCACCACTTCGTAGGCTCAACTAGGATACCCACGAAGACAGAAGAAGACACTAAGATTCACAATATGAGAGGTGTCAAGCCTATCGCCAACAGGGCACACACCCAATCTCGGCCAATTTTTTACAATAGAAAATTGAAAATGTACATATTCTATTTTTTTGGTTGCCCAACCGAGGGATCGAATCCGGAACCTTAAGAAGTCAAATCCGACGTCGGACCGCTAGACCGCAGAGGCGACAATAAGATTTCCACACGTAAATAAACTAATGATAATATTTAAAAGGTAATACCAGAATACAGCCAATGCATAAAAATATCCATTACAAAAGCGCCATAAAGATTAACTGCCTCATTTAAAATGATACTGGGTACTCAGGACGCTTGCCAAGTGCTGTTTTCTGCATTAATGGATCGCCTTATTCAGATTTCAGATGGATCTAGGTATAAAGAACAATTTAAATGTTAAAAATTTTTGAATAGATTAGTATAAAGCTGAAAATTGAGGTCACGTTTATTTTGTAGTAGCAATTTCTTTGGATTCAACCAAGAAAATGACAATAAAGCTCTGTCCAAACCTAAACGTCAAGCGGGCAGGAAGCAGGACGCTCAGCGGCAACGACTACAGCGCGAATCTGAAGCACGTTAAAGCCACTACGGCGTGAACCGCTAAGTTGCTTTTTAGTCGACAGTTATCTATATCGTACGTCTCTGATATAGTTTACAAATAAATAATGCTTCTAAATAAAATACATGAACTAGTCTAATCATAAATTTTGCAACATTACATGCTTGTGAAAATAACATTAATCAAAGAAACTAAAGCATAGAAAACTTGAAAAAATACGTGCCGTAATAAATTTTATAAACATCCAAAACTAGAAAACACAACCAAGGCACCCACGTCTAGCAGAAGACAATAAGTCCCATGATGTGATAGGTAACAAACCTTTCGCCAACCGGGCCCAAATCTGATTCCGGGCTATGTTATTTAATTAAAAAATTGATAGTAAACATTTTCTATTTTTTTGTTGTCCCGACCGGGGATCGAACTTGGGACCTCAAGAAGTCAAGTCCGAAGCCGGACTGCAAGACCACAGAGGCAACAATATTTTTTTTTATGTTATTAAAAAGTGGACAAGCACCAAGCTGTTGTGATGATAAGGGACAACCGTGGCTCATAGATACTGTTGACGTTAAAGCTCTGATACTGAAAAAAGGAAAGGTCGTGAAAGGATACTGCTGCAATCTCCACCACAGGTCACTATCCTGATACAATGATAATGGAACCTAAAACGTTTACATTACTTTTGAATTTTCATCGCACAAGAAAAGACTTTGCACCGGAACTAAACAAAAAAAATCGCATTTAAGTTTCCCTTACAAACTAATTGTTTGCCTAGCAAACGTGTTATAAAAGTAACAACCATTCTCTTTTCTTCTCCCTTAAACAATTAATGAAAGCAAATGATACTGATATTGCAAGTATCAGAACACGAGAACAATTAGAACACGAAAGGCGAACTACGAAGGTCTTAAAGTGATTTTGTAAAAACAATTTATCCTTAGCCCTGTTCCACACATCTGCTGCCAGAACAACGTGCTTACCCATTAAGTGTATTTTCTGCTTATTTCGTCATCAAATTAACTTTTACTTCACCAACTTTGAGGGTTACAAGGGGTATTTTAGGGATTAGGGTATTTTATATATGACAATATCTAATGTATAAAATTCTCATGTCATGGTGTGCGTGATTGAAATCCTCTAAAACTGCTTGACAGATTCTCATGAAATTTTGTGAGCATATTGAGTAGGTCTGAGAATTGGCCAACATCTATTTTTCATACCCCTAAGTGAAATGGGTGACACACCCCATTTTTTTTACTAAAATCAAATTAAATATATAGCAGAACAACGTTTGCCGGGTCAGCTAGTCTAATATATAAAATTCTCATGTCATGGTGTGCGTGATTGAACTCCTCTAAAACTGCTTGACCAATTCTCATGAAATTTTGTGAGCCTATTGAGTAGGTCTGGGAATTGGCCAACATCTATTTTTCATAGCCTAAGTGATGAGGATGACTCACCCTATTTTTTTTTACTAAAATCACATTGAAAACATAGCAGAACAATGTCTGCCGGGTCATTTAGTTTTAAGTATAATAATCGTTGGTGCACATATGGGATGTTTTATTTAAAAGAAAGAAAAAAATAATACAGACAGAACTTGACCTTTTACCCTTTCGTCTCAAGCCGACGAATACTCTAACCATTTGAGCTACCGAGAATTTGTATATCCTATCTTCACTGTTTTTCTATAGATACACAGCTCTGAGTACCTACTAAATGATCTTTACAGTTGAAATTCACATAACTTTCATAACTTTCGTTTCTCCCAAGGTATTTTTTGCACTTGCTCTGTGCTTGAGTTATATTTCTACAAATATAACTCAAGCAAATTTTCGTCTTAAGCCAATAAATGAAGCATTCAAAGGTTTGGGACAAAATTTTTCCTTCTTTAAAATTTATAGACATTAAACCCAAGCACAGTGCAAGTGTTAAAAAAATACCTTGAGAGAAACGAAAGTTATGGCCATTATAAATGTGAATTTCATCTGTAACGATGAACTCATTTAGTAGTTACTTAGAACTCTTTATAAGGAATATAACTACTTGCGTAAAAAGTAAAAAAGGAAATAAAAATTTCACCAGATGATTTGAATTTTCGGTATCTCAAAAGTCTACAGCATTCGTCGGCTTAAGACGAAAGGGCACAGGGTCTAGTCGTACCTATCTGGGGCGTATATTTTTCTTTCTTTAAAATTTGTAGAAACATATAATATTGTCTTGCTGACTACAAAACACTATATGTGTAAGTACCTCGCTAATCGCTTGTAAGGTCTCGCAATGTAAGACGAATTGCTCAATCATAGATTTATATAGTTACTAACGGCCCGCCCCTGCTTCGCCGGGTTTTGAAATATTCGTAAAACCTTCCTCTTCAATCAATTTATCAATTAAAAAGCATCAAAATCCGTTGCGTAGTTTTAAAGATTTAAGCATACAAAGGCACAGAGGAAGCGACTTTGTTTTATACTATGTGATTTACAAATTCACAAGTAGGTTCTTACTTATTATTGTTTCATTTTTATGATAAGATGAATTTGCAAAAACGCCATGATTTCGTTAAAGTGGTCTGGTCTCTTGGTCAATACCGCTCAAGTGACACATATTCTTTACAGAAAATTAGAAAAACTGAATTTTCTTTTTGTTGCCCGACCCGGGATTCGAATCCGGGACCTCATGCAGTCAAGTCCAACAACTGAATCGCTAGACCACAGAGTTACTTAATATAATTACATCAAATTCTAAACTTCGGAAATGTATACTATTTAACAATATATATCTATATAATAATTACCAGCTGACCAAATCTATATAAAAAAATAACATGTCCTGACTTACTAATTCATCATCGATGATCAAACACTGCTAGAGTTACAGCCATGAAATTTGGTGAATAAGGTCATTTTATTGAGTAGACAACTTCTAAGGGCGGAATTTCGGATATAAAAAAAAGTATCTTCACGCCCTTATCCCCGAAGAGGTAGGCAGAGGTACAACCAGGGCACCCACGACTAGCCGAAGATACTAAGTCCCATAATGTGATAGGTGGCAAGCATATCGCCAACCGGGCACGTTTCCAATCCCGACCAACATTTTTTTTTTTAATTAGAAAATTGGAAAAATCCAATCTTCTTTTTGTTGGCCGACCCGGGATTCGAACCCAAGACCTCATGCAGTCAAGTCCAACACCCGGACCGCTCGACCACAGAGGCGATTATCGATATATATAGATATCGACTAATAACAATTTCGGATATTCTTCCCCTAAGGGGGTAAAATAGGGATCGAAATTTTGTATGGAAGACCGTCAATTTGAAAATAGAAACATAAAAGTTTATTTTTGGGTTACATGTTAAAAATTAGTAGATACGTATTTAAGCGTTCCTGGAAATTCTGCCCCTAAGGGGTTGAATTAGGGCTTGGAGTTTGTATGGAAATCCTTATCAATGGGCTATAATCAGAAAATTCATTAAGGGGCCATATACGCTACAATACGTCAGCAGTTTACTGTTTTTTTCATACTTTCATTTACTTTCATTCATTTTAATCATGGATCTTGGTGACAAAAATACACAAGATTAACATGAATATGCTTTATAAGACTAGTGTTTCCAAAACACGAATCATTTCACTTTGCACAATCGAAAAATATCAAAAAGTTAATCCTTTTTTTAAAGCAAAACCCAACTGTCTACTTCAATTGTGAAAATATCGACACCAGATTTAACATAAACATAGATAAGTACTATATCTAAAAGATAAGTGTTTCAGTTTTTATACTTTTTTTCAAATTACTTTTAAAGTGTCAAAAATAGTGACTTTTCGCTTAAAAAGTTTACTTTAGAACGCAATATTTCATAGTAATCATGGAACGAGGGAGTGCGGTGATTGGCTCTTCTGGCTGACTGAGTATGGGGCCTTAAGCCGCTGGTAACAGCAGTAATAATATAATTTTTAAACGAGTTCAATAAAAAGAAGAGGGTTGAGTGTTAAACTCCTATACTTTTCATTTAAAATGTTAATCAATTTCTCCTTTACTTCTGAACCAATTTTAAAAGTCTTACTTTATTCAAATATCGGTACTTCCGAAGGGAAGTGGGACCACCATTTCCGCCAAATCTGGATATGATAATGGAATAATCCAGGATGATTAGGATATCGACTAATAACAAGTAACGTTTAAGTGACAACATGTTTATCATAATTGAAGTCAGTTTTTTAATTTCTTTTTCAAAACTACCGGCAGACCGAATAGTATACGACTAGTATTTACGACTACGTATTTTTTATTCATTTATTTATTAATACATCGACATTTTTCTTTCATTTGTGTTTTTTTCTCTTTCCTAAGTTAGCTATAAAATATCTTGGACAAGAACACGCCCTTTGTAGTTAATCGTAACCTATTAATTTTAATCCTACCTTTTTAAATGTGTAAAATAAGTTATATAGATGACTGGTATTTTTTAAAAAACGACGTCTCCTAAAACTTAAACCTAGCTAGATTGATTTATAAATCTATACTCTTGAGTTATAAATCTATCTATCTTAAGACACCGAGTTTCCTTAAATTTGTGATTTTTTCCAGTTTAACCTTAGTTACAAAGAAATTAATAATTCAATCTCTTGTTTATGATCTGAACTAATTTTAATGCCAGACTAACGCTTATAGGATTATGGAACTTTGCGACAAAGTCTATCAAACATAGCGCGATCAAATGTTTTCTCGTAAAGTAAATACTAAAATAGAACTAGGTCGCAAACGAATTCAACGCTTCTCAAACTTAAATCCCAAAGGTCCACAAGCTTGCTTTACAGTCGTCGCATTGATGTAGCTATTTATATTTAAAACTAAATGGTGTCAGCAGCTTCACCCGCACAAGATTCAGCAATTGTTTGCTTCGTTTGGTCTGAGATATTTTCGTTTCCAGAAAATAAATTTTTATGAAATGTGGCTTCGGTAAATGAGAATTATATATTTTTTTGTTTGGTTGAACGCAATCGAAATAGACTTTAGATTTCTCTTGTGATGACATTCTAATAATCACTCAACAGGAAACCAATAAAAAAAATCTTATTACTAAGAAGAAGCATAAGATTGCTACACGCAATTCTTTCTAATTAATACTAGCTTTTCCGGCTAACTTTATTCAACCCAATAAATTTGTACGTTTTAGACTAACTTATTCAACCTTTTTGAGTTATAAATAGTTTAACTAACACGACTAACTTTTATTTACCTAGAAGGTAAACTGTTCCAGCCAACTTCGTTCCACTCGTTCAGTTTTTATGAAAAAAAATTAAATATTGTTTTTCCTAGTTTGCTTTTAGTTAAACAGGCTAAAAGTATCCTTTATCCGTTTCCTGGTTCTAAGTAAGCTATCCGTCAATTTTCAGCAAAACCGGTTAAGACGATCTTGAGTTACAAAGAGTGTACTTAACACGATTTTTGTAATGTTTAGATATTTTAACTGATACTATATCAGTTTTTAATGGTAGTACTTTGAGAATCTCTGTCCTACTTAAAACCTAGTAACAATATTCTTTTGTTCCTAATAATCTGTTCTCTGGAAATATCATGTTAAATGTTAAAAGCATGTCTGGAATTTCCACTTTACTCCGACTGTTATTAATATCTATAAAATTGCGAAATAAGTTTTTGTGTCATCCGAATTACATCACATGAGTTGATATTAAGCGTTATAACTTGATTAAGCATTCACTTATAAACTAGTGGCCCACCCCTGCTTCGCACGGGTATAATATGTACACATAAACCTTCCTCTTTAATCGCTTTATCTATTTAAAAAAGCGCATCAAAATCCGTTGCGTAGTTTTATAGATTTAAGCATACAAAGGGACATAGGGACAGAGGAAGCGACTTTGTTTTATACTATGTAGTGATTAATAAATATTCTTTGACAAGTTATACAAATTGAATCTAACCCGAAGGTAAGCAAATTATTTGCTTGTGTGCTTAGTCAACGATACTAACACCCATAGATAGATATATGATAGATATAACACACAATATATATAAAACACAATAGACACCAGAATAAATTAAATAAACACCCAGGCCCGGAAATGCAGACATCTAAATGTTCATCACACAAATGCCTGCCCCCGTCGGGAATCGCTCGCTCGCGGTTGGGCAGTGTAGTTAGCGTGTACGCTAGCCACTCGACCAACGAGGCGTTTTATTTTAAATCATTTGTATTATAACAGTTTATTATTTAATTACGACAGAGTGATTGTTATCTCACTGCTGATTTTTATTTCCTACTAGCTGACCCAGCAGACGTATTTCTACATATATACATATCTTCACGCAAAGTCCCTGACGGGGTAAGCAAACAACCTCACGATCTCGATAGACCTGTCTGGCTTCCATCACATTCATTATCATTTTCATACAAACACGCCGTTTTCGGAGACTCTTGACACCACCCTCGGATAATACCCGATTGATCTGAACGTGGAATGTCAACCTTTGTCTCCCCGGGTACCTTCATCCATCCATATCTGATCGTGGAATATTAAACTTGGTCTCCCTGTGCACCTGCATTCATCCATATCTGATCGTGTAAGTACTTATAGTACTTATAGTACATCCGCTATTAGCTCTAGGTGGCGGTCACACTAAGTATCGGATTTCACTCCGTAGCAAGTTTGTATATCAAAAGGTTTACCTTTAAAGCATACTAGCAATTATATACACGTTAGCTACTATGGAGCTGAGTTTAAGAGCGTATATTTTTTGTTTGCACTTGCTTTATTGAAATATCCAATTACAATAGCAATAAAAACAATAACCCTTGATGTTGTCAATGATCAATTTTATTAAATATTAAAGCTTATCTAAATACTTTTGTTATTTGATAAGCAATTGCGGAACAAATACAATAAAAAAACAGATTGACTAATATGTAAACCGAATCGATAACATCCTTCTTTTTTATTTTAATACATTTATATAATTATTTAATTTTGATTTAATTAATCTTAACAAAATGTGATTAACCGATATTCATTACCAAAATGAAAGAATACATAGCGAAGAAGATAATTCAAAGGGACAATTAAATCGGCTTCAATTGTTACTTTAATCTAGATACAAAAAAAGCGTTTTAACATACGAAGAAAAGGATCTCGACTCTTAGTTTTTCGAACTAAATTACTTAAAACTTTCAGCTGATATTACTATAGCCTGAACAACTTGAATGGGACACTTAATTGACTTTCAACTTTAACGGGATCTAAGATGAAATTTTTAAAAGCAAAAGAAAAATGGGGAAAAAGGCCAAGTTAATCGGTAAAGTTAAACGAGTACTTGTCAACGGCTTAAAGCGAGTTGAGTGATTCCACAAAGTTCAAATGAATTCAGTTTGTGGCTCCACGATTAATGGCTCATAGCCAGTCAAAAGGACAGCTTTGACAGAAAGAGGAATATGACTAATGAGGAAAAGAAACGAATTTAATCGGAAAATTATGTTTTAATCGTTAAAAACCTTAATTAGCATAGGATTTAACAGCAATGCAAAGTAAATCATTTTTATATACTAATTGCCATATGAGACCTCACCTAATGTAAAACTGTAAGGTTATCTTCTCGTATATACCTTCGCCGTGTTGGTTCGTATTTGCTGAAGTGAATAGAACATCAACTGCCTCTTTTCCAGGCAGCTATTCAGAGAAGGTCCTATGTAAAATAGCTAACTGCCAACTAGAACACTGATAGTAGAGTTCTGTGCAGCAACTTACTCGGGTAGGAATCCACTACCTCACCTACTTCCTCTGCCATAATGAAAGTGTTGACCCCGAGAGATTAGGGTAGTCGATAGACTTGTACGATTGACCTAATAATTTGGCCACAAGGAAGCGATACATATACAACATAATATATAGAGTCAATAGGCCACCGTTATCTCTTACCATCAGAAGAGCCGTGTATTTGTTATTTATCTCACAATAATTTGAATTCACTAAATCGTACATAGCAAATAAGATAAAACGTAACAAACAAGATAAGATAACACAAAAAGACAATCATTAGAAATAGAAAAAAAAAACAAATCATCGTTATTACAGAAATCTTACAAATGTTGAAAATTAAATAAGCGTGTTAATAGAAGTAAGTAAGTCTAGAATAACAGAAATAGACAATAATTAATAGAAATAAAAACAAACGAGTAAACAAACCAAAGCAGAAGTTATTACAGAACCCTAATTAGTGTAAAAGATCTAAACAAGATACTAACTGTAGTAAGTGCAAAATAATAAAAATGAACAGTAAGTTGAGGTAGTATAAGTATATCATAATTATATAGTTTAATAATGTAATAATAAGCTATTCAAAACAATCAACCAAACCAAATTAAAAGTAATAACAAAACTCTAACAACTGTAGAAAATCTTTTAAATGTATAGACGGTATTAAGTGTGGATAATAGAAAAAAGGCAACAGTTAATAGGAATGCAAACAAACGATCAACCAAAGTAAAGTAAAAGTAATTACAAAACCCTACTTAGAGCAGAAAAACTAATAAGTGTATAAACGGTAGTAAGTCTAGAAACATAGAAATAATGGAAGAAATTCAAGCGGTGAAATGTCCTTGCCCGGAACTTTTTAAGTTTCAGCCTGTGACCTAAGCGTTTGTTCAATTGGAGAAAGATTACAGAAGTTCGAAAATTACATTCTAACTTATCCCAGAGTAGATATATAAAATCAATTCAAAACGTGTAATGAACTCCCACACATTTCAAATTTAGAAAACTGCTTTTTAGCTTGAAATCTATTCGTAACTATTCTAGATACTTACAAATCAAAACATTTGTATCAAATAAACTTTTCCACAAACAAACCTATAGGACAAGGGATATTGAGACGATTTCCCGCATGGAATTGTACCCAAAGGGTTACAAACTAACATGTAAGCCAAATACATAAACCCACTTCCTTCAAACTTTTTTTACTCTCCCATAATTTTTGCCTAATGTCGCAGAAGAGGAAATGTACAGCAGTTTTATTTTTTGTACAAAAGTTACTATTTTATTTGCAAACAAAGTATAAAGTTGTTTCGAAGACGCTTAATCATTCAACCAATGATAGCTCTCGGCGTCAGATATCTGAACACAGATATGGACTAAGCGTGGGCTATCTATGTATATTTCAATCTAAATTGTTTGAATGCATTTAAATTGTAATAGCTCCAGATAAACTTTATGTTGAAAACTTGATTAAAATAAGATTATTTTCAAAATTCGTGTATTGTTACAAAGTTTGAAGCTTCTATTATTTTCAATTTGAAGCTGAATAAGCTTATTTTAAATCGAGCTAAACACATATATATAAATTGTTAAACGAATTAACAATATCTTCTTTTTGTGAAAAAAAATTGTTTATCGTTTTATGTGGTAAGTTGGCTAATTTAAGAATAATTTCGAATAATATTTTAAAGAAATATATTACATACAATAGCTAGTAAAGTTATTTAGATGTCCTATGTAAAAAAAACTTAGTGCGTATTTTAGTCATAATCTAAATTGTAAAAAAATATTTAATTTAACTTAAACATATCGTCTATGCACATTTTTTTTTGGTAACATGGTAGTCATAATTATAAGAAGTATTCAAACAAAATAATACGGTATTTTGTAACTAAAAACTAATTGATGTGCGAAAAAAAATATTTTTAGTTAAGTAGTCATTATTGTTTTTTAAAAAACTGTGAGTTTTACTTCACCAAAAATATTGTTTTTCAATGAAAATATTCAGAATCCAACCCTGGATAAAGAGCACATAAAAGTACTCGACAGATCGGACTTTATAGTAGTCGGGCCAACATAAAGGGTAACATGGCGGTTTCCCAAAACTTTAGCAAGTATTTATTTTTCGACGTCCATGTTTTTATTTTATCACGACCAAAAAATATACTGTTGAAAATGTATTTATCAGTCTAGATTTAAAACATAGTAATTAATATAATAATTAAAAGAAGCATTCGAAAAATACCTAGAATACTTTTCTACTGTTTGTACTTTTGTACTGTTGTTTGGTATACAGGTCCTGATTTGCTACTCTTGTTAAGTTAATTCAGAGCTGTTTACGGCAGTCGTTACTTTTTAAAGCCACCTATTTCCAAGTACCTTCAGG
Organism: Calephelis nemesis; assembly: GCA_002245505.1. Classification (NCBI taxonomy): domain Eukaryota; kingdom Metazoa; phylum Arthropoda; class Insecta; order Lepidoptera; family Riodinidae; genus Calephelis; species Calephelis nemesis. The sequence continues at coordinate 406,808 of NJDD01001212.1, read as the reverse complement.
AAGCGACCCAACATCGCGGTGTCGGTGAATCACTTGAGAGGGAAATTTGTCTCGTCAATTTATGCGCAGAGAATAAATCTAAGGGTTCGCACGATGTTCCAATAAAATGTTACCATAGATTATGTTGCAGATGGATCACTCTCCATTTTCTATAAATGTCAATAATAATAAAAATATATACACTTCCAATAAGACACAAAAAACGGAAACATACTATCGGGTGCGGCTGTCGGACGCGGCTGATTCGGACGTAAGTCGTGGACGTGAACTTGAGCCGTAAGCGTCGATGGACGGCATGTGCACACTTCTCAGCTTACAGCTGCGGCTGCTAATATGTTTCCAGCTAGTCAGTGAAACCTCAAGATATTGTAAAATACCTGCGACTTCATTACTAACTGTCTGGAGTAAACGTTAACTTGATTTAAAAAAATAAATCAGATAGATAAACTTTCGAATTCATGATGTTAGTATGGATGGAATTAATAATTCAATATGTGTTTGGTCCGAACACCAGTTTGAGACGATCTGTTCATTCAATTCACTGTTTGTTAGTCAAAAATTATTTCAAATAATTTAGTAACTTTATACTGAGTGTTGATAAAAATACTTCACTATCTATAAAACAACATAAAAAAACAATAAATAAAATCATACTACGCTTGAATGAACTGCAGTTTAATTTACGTTTTGACTTTTATCTCTTTCCGCCGAGAACCCTTTCATATAACGGGATAAAAAGTAGCCCTTAACCTACCTTAGAACATGGATAAATTCAGATCTAAAATAAGCCTTTATTTTGTTAATTCCGCGTAAGCGCTTACGCGGAATTAACAAAATAATGGCTTATTTTACATCTGTTACAATGGATTTCCGCAAAGTAACGCCTGATTCAATAAAATATGGATAAATTCAGTAGTTTCGGCATGAGTCGCGGTCGAAATACTAACAGACATAAAATTTCAAAAATGCTAAATATAATTAGAAACAGAAATCAAAATTTACTAGAAGATTTTTATTTGAAAGAACTTGATTGTTATTTAATAGAAAGACAAGTAATGATTCTACGGTGACCCTAAAATCATTTTATAATTCCGCTGGTAGTGTTTGGTTTGATTTGTTTTTTTTTATAGATTTATTGCTTTTAAATTATTCTACTAAATATATAAGAATAACATTACGAGAAAACTACTACGTACCGTATCACACAACTCTAAAAAAACTCGAATTTATTTAAAGTTGTGTTTTACTTAAATTTGGTTGTGTAGAGTTACTACTTTTAAATTATTGAAGTTATACTTCTTTTGGCGCGTTAGGAAAAAATGATGGGGGTAAATTTTTACGATGCGCGCGCACACCGTCACGAAAAACCGACTTGATGAAGTTAGCTATAGATAACATTATAGTTTTTCAAAAAAAGGTACCAACAAAGTAAAAGTAAGGACATCTACGTATGTTTGCGGGAGAACTGACAACTGTATTCACAATATTTCTTTATTTCTATGGTTAGTGTCATTTTGTCTACAAATGTAAAATAAGGCAAAAGATAAAATTTTTAAAAAGATTTTTATCTTATTACGCCGAAGAAGTATAACTTTTAACGCGTGTACATAAGTACACACACAATTTTTTTTATTTATCTTATTCTTACGTTACAGGAAAACTATTGCGTACCGTATGAAACAACTCTAAATATAAACTCGAGTTTATTAAAAAAAAAAACTTAAGAAAGCTTTAACAAACAAATCATAATCTAAAGTAAAACAATGCACATATTATGGCAAGTAGGATTAAAATAACTTTAACCGCGTAGACCTATAATATAGTATTTGATCTGTGCTCATAGTACACCAAGATACTCATATTGTGGTGCTGTCCTTTAAAAAACGAGTAAGGTCTTTTTAACCTCCGATAAGATGTACGTGTCTGTGTGTGCGTGCATGTGTGTGTGTGTGTGTGTGTGTGTGTG
>NJDD01001212.1:390486-404609 GCA_002245505.1 Calephelis nemesis | reverse complement strand
TACGAATACGTAGACCGATAATGATTTCTATGTTTTGTTTGAAAGCTAGGATTTCAAGGGAGTTGGACATTTATCTTAGTACTAATGTAATCTATATGTGTCTGTCGATAGATATAAGGATTACATTAGTATATATTCTTATATTCATGTCAGTAAACTTCTGTTCCAGTCTCTTCTCATCAAGCTATGAATGTAGCCTATTCTATTTCATATAATTGTGTAAATGTATTATCAATCAGTATTACGTGTTGCACCAAGTTAAAATTGGTTTTCCATATGTTAAATCTATGTTCTATTGACATGTTGTTATTTCGTTTTGTGGTTTTGTATTTCAAAAGCGTGAATATATAATTTAACTGATATTTCAGTATTTAAATGACGGGTTTAAATTTTCATTGTTGTTTTGTAACACGGGTTCAATAATGATTTCAATATCGTTATTGTCAATTTATTTTCATTGAAATTTGTTTAGCGGAAAATTATTAACACTATTCATATAATTCTCAATACTATTGTTTCGAAAGATAAAAGTCATGGTATAACTATTGTGTCTATGTGATGCTTTTGAATAAAGTTATAACTTTTAAAACATTGGTGTTGCCCGGTATTGTTATAGCGTTTTATAGTTTCTAATAATTATAAATAGAGTAAAATTTAAGTTCGAATCTACAAACCTAAAAGTAACTTTAACTCTGGCACACTGGCAAAACACCAGACAATAGCTATATTTACGCCCATATCCTCAAATATGTAAGCAGTGGTAAAAATAGGAGCTCAGCAAAACTTTACGTTAACCTTTAGATACGTACTATTATTTGGCTGATTTTGAATAATTTCAAAAGTGTAACAAAAAAAAATTAAGAAAAAAAATGATTATGTATATTTACCTCCGTATCCCAAATAATCAGGCAAAATAAAAAAAGTAGCCGACGGTACATATATAGGTAGAAACCCAAAAAAACCTTGAAAATGCCGTATCTGCTCCATACTCTAGTTACAAAGACGCCAACTGTGTGAGTCCCGACATTTCATTATGGAAAGGAATCTTTTGCGGTGTCGGTGGATTGAAATTTGATTTCGCGGTTAGTATTTTTTCGTTTGAAACAAAACTCCTGCGCTTAATATTGCCAGATATTACGTGCAATATGCCACCTCCACATTTTTTAATATTTTGGTGAAATTGACAAGATCTGTGACGTGTGACGTGTGACTCTAGGTTTATGTGTCGTACCTGTCATTGGCTAAATAAGTCATGCAAAACGATTGAAAGTTATATTTATAAAAGAAGAAGAAGAAGGTTTATGCGCTCTCAACAATTTTAACAGACTTAAAGAGCAGGACGTTTTTAATTCTTAAAGTTTTATTTTTATTTTGTGTGTATGTCAATCAATTACTAAAATGAATCTAGATTGATTTAACAGCTATATTTTTTAAAGGACATGATTCAAGTGTGCTTTCATATAAATGTAATCAAAATCCGTTCACTGGTTTTTGAGTTATGCATAATAATGCATACTTGAGATAAAATAAGCGTCTATTTTTATTAACATCGTTGGTATTTACTTATCTATGTATATATGTAACGGAAACCAGGAACTTGTAGTCTAGCGGTCCGGCGTCGGTTTTTATAAATCACCTTTGTGGTCTAGTGGTCAAGGTGTTGAACTTGACTTCTTGAGATCCCGTATTCAATTCCCAGGTCAGGCAACAAAACGAATTAGAAATTGCATATAATTAATTTTCTAAAAAAAAGACGTTTCCCGGGAATGGATATGCGTCCAATTGGCGATAGGATTGCCACCTATCACATTGTGGTACTAACGCCCGTATTCAAGAAGCATACTTCCCTAAGTAACGAAACAACGATGTGCGAATTACGACATTTAGCTATGCGTTCCTTACGTCAAGCCTCCCAATTCATAATAATTTTCAAGTATTGTTTATGAATTGGATGGCTTGTTGCAAGGAACGCATAGCTAAATTCGCACATCGTTGATTTATTACTAAGCGAAGTATGCTTCTTGAATACGGGTGTTAGTGTCTTCGGCTAGTCGTGGAGGCAGTGGTTGTGCCTCTGCCTCCCCTTCCGAGATATGGGCGTGAAGATTTTTTTTGTAAAAACATGATATTAATAATTTTCCAAATTAATACGTTATTTTTCACAAGCATTTAATTTTGAATTAAATCGCCCTTGACATTATCTCATTTTAATCAATATATTAGAGAGGCTATACTCTTGACCAACGTCGCAACAAAATAATAAACTAAGCGCGTTTATGACATAAGTAAAAGAAGGCACTTTTAGGTATGACGGAAAATTATACTGCACTTATTGTTAAATACTAAATAACAAACCATAAATAGTAAAAAAATATGTATCCATTGTTCTAAAAAATTTTTTTCACAAGTTTAAATTTAAAGAAATAGTAATTAAAAAAAACGTATTTGTATAAAATCCAGAGTCGTATTAAAAACATTGCAAACTCCACTTATTGTAAAAACAAAGCCACTTTTAGGTCAAAATATTGATGTCAGGTTGACACAATAAAAAGGCTATGAGTATCAAAGCGGTTTTCGCTGTTTCGGAGAGGATTTTTGCGAAATGTTTTTTATTTTACTTTCTACAATCATCCAAAAGCTACGTGAGTTTCGAGCGGGCTAGCGTGTTATATCACGATGAAAGTTTTTATCTTATTCTATACTTTTCGGTGATGTTTGTAGACGACTCCATTGCACATTTATGGTTAACTAATTATTAGTTTCTAGATTATTGCAGTATCCCCCCGTGTTAGTCCGGGCTCCTTTGCAGAATAGACCATCTGCCTTCCCGTCAGGCAGCTCGTAAAAGGCGAGCATAGGCCTCTAATACTGTGACATCTGACTAAGTGGTCTCGTCTCGCAGCGACTCATCCGGATTGGTACCACCACCATACCTACTCTTGCCGATATAACGTCAGCGCTTGCCGTTGACGTGTTCTATTTTCGGAGGATAAGTACATTTACTTTTGCTCGAGGCCTAATATCCCGGAGTTAGTTGGCAACGCACCATCATCACCTTTGTTGTCTCTAGGTGGCGTAAATTTCTTACCATTCGGAAATCCGTCTACTTGTTTGACTTCTAATATCATAAAAAAATAGTGTCTTCACTACATAGTATAAAACAAAGTCGCACTTTTGCTACAACCTAGTCAGAAGTCACGATGCTAGTGATGGTAAGCCTATGCTCGCCTTTTACGAGCTGCCTGACAGGAAGGCATTATGGTCTATTCTGCATTAGGAGCCCGGACTGTGTTTAGCAGCGACTCGCTGATTGGTACCACCGCCTTACCTATTCTTGCCGCCATAACGTCATGACGTGTTCCGGATCGGAGAGTAAGGGAGCCGGTAAAGTTATTTTGCACGAGGCCTAACATCCCGGCCTCAGGTTGGAAACGCACTATACCGCTTTTGGTATTTCTAGGCGGCTTGAATTTCTCACCAGAAAATCCATCTGCTTGTTTGACTTCCAATATCGTAAAAAAAAACTAAACGCTGGTTTCAATGTGATTGGTGAAATCAGTCCTACATATGCATCACAGTTGCCATTTATCATAACAATTTCGTTAATTCTGTATATTTTGGATGGAACCGCTGGACCAAACTGCAATCAAATAAGATTCCCCGATTCTTTTGTTAATCGTTTTTGAATTACTTCTTGACTGCCTCGTTGGTCGAGTGGCTAGCGTACACACCAAACTACATCGAATTACCGCGATTCTCGGGTTCGATTCTCGACGGGGGCAGGCATTTGTGTAACACCGACATGTTGATGTCGCGTCTGAGTTTTCATTAAATTTATTCATATATCTATTTAAGTATTTCTATGTATTAGAATCGTTGACTTACAAACATAACACAATCATATAATTTGCTTACTTTGGGGTTAGATTCAATTTGTGTAAGTTGTCCAGGAATATATTATTTATTATTATTATTATCATTCTCGTTGAAGCAATTCCGAAGACATATTTAGGCCAAAAAAGTGTTTTCTACATCAAAAATCAAATGCAGGATGTTTGAAAGCTTTCTCCGGTTGTTAGTTCAGAATGAAAAGTAAAGAATCTTTTAATAAAATGTTGTTTCAAATATTAACGGATAAGGTTTCAGCTGGCTATAGAGATTTATTTAATAAAATCTTATTTCCAAAAATAGCAACGGTTAAAATTACTATTAATTAAACACATGACGTAATACGACTATTATTGTAATGTGAAAATTTGTATGTTTTTTGTTTGTTTGTTACTCCTTCACGTTAAAACTGCTTAACCGCTTTTCATAAAATATGGCACACACGTAGAGAGTAACTTGGATTAACACATAAGATAGTGTTTATCCCGAAAAAAATACCTGTGGGAACATTAACCTCACAGGCAATGCCGCGGGCAACAGCTAGTAATGCATGAAATTTATTCGGTGAACTTATTTGAACTCTTGTCACATGATGATAGTATGTTTAACGTACCACCGCTAAGGAGTATTGTCATGTTAAGAAAATTTACTAGATTTTGGGGTGATTTTGACACTAAAACTTTGCACATTAAACTATACCTGCATATTATTTTTAAGAATAAAATTTATTTATTTAACACTTCTTTGTACATACAATAAATATAGAATGAAACGTGAGATTATATCTTAGAAAAACATATTTAGATTAAGGTAGCCTACTCGGCAAAATTCATTTCGCTTGAAAATAACAGCTGTTAAGAGTTTGTTTGGATTAAAGCAATGTTTTACAATTTTAAAGGTTTTCTTTCATAAAAATCTTCTCCTTTCAATAACTAACACAATAAAAAAAATAGCCAAATCGATCATTTCGTTCAGGCGTGATGCGATGACCAAGCAAAATGTTTTATACAAAGATATATATTTTTATTATTTTGATAGCATTATTAGGATCCGAAAGCCTTTACGGTCTCATGATCTGATGTGAGCGTTGATTAGAAAAGATCCCAGGTTCGATTCCCGGTGTTTTTTTTAATTTCAGGATCAGCACTACCGGATTGAGAAAATAATTTGAGAAATAAAGAGAGATTTAGTTGGCGATAATGGGACTTAATTGTCTTTGGCCTTAGCTCCCTAATTACACCTCGGCTTTCTTCATCGAGGATGGTAGTGTAAATTATTTTTTTAATATTAAGATACCTGGATACGCCTTTTGGTTAGAACAGGGGTTAATAAATAAGCTTTATAAGTTGACTGCGTATTCAACTAGTGCAATTGGTATCGATCAGCACGGCAAGCTCTTTAGAGAAGGGGTAATTTTAATAAGCACTGTTCATGGGGTCTACCATGAACGCCTATAGCAGTATTATTTCCATCTTGCTAAATGTTTGCATTTATAAGCAACTTTATGGTATACGTCATAAGGTTGTCTTTCTCGACTGACAATTAGTATTGTTGAAATAGTACTGTTTTAAGAGCTTATGGTAACCCCCCATACCAAGGGATTGGATTCCTTTAGTGTATTAAAATCTATGAATAGTAGTTTCACTGTAATTGAATGAGATTGTGAACATTTCTCGTGTGTTGTGTTTCGTATTTGGCTCATATTTGTACTCCATTAGCCTTATTATTAACCTTGTTTCATCTTTAGTAGATTTGGTTATTAATAATTCTTATATGTTTTCTCTTTGAGTACACTACAAAGCTAAGTACTTGTCCTACAAATATGGAACAAAAGATTACATTTGCGTTTTTATTTTATTTTATTATCGGGCTTACCAACAGTTGTTACAATCATCTAATTTACACATATAAAAAAGTAGCAAACAACCAATTGCACAATTTCTTACAGGTAACTTTCTTTTCTAACTATTTAAACTATAATTTTTTGAGACTAATATTTTTTGTAAAATTAATATTACTTTACTAAATAATAAAGCTAAGACATTTGATTAAAAAAATACTTAAATGATACATGGAAAATCATTCAAATAATATTTTTTTCTTAATTTTAAGTACAGAATCAGAAAAACATCCAAGTTACCACAACATTCGTTCACCATTTTACAAATGCGTGGCACAGCATTTTTGATATCTATACTAATATTATAAAGAGGAAATGTTTGATTTTTTGTTTTTTTGAAATGAATAAGCGCTGAAACTACTGAACCGATTTCAGACATTCTTTGATCTTTAGAATGCTACAATATCTTTGAGTGATATGGGCTTTGTTTCACCAAAATCGGTGCAGTAAAAGCCAAGTTACGCAGAGAAAGCTGCGTGAAACTGCTAGTAAGCAATATGAATACCTTTCTGTATGTTCAGATGATGATTTTTGATAGTCCTAGCTGTTTTATTTATAAACACTAACTATAGTGCTTTAAGGCTTAAACTAACATTGAAGACTGTTTTGTATTTTAATAATGGCTATATTCATTTCAACTCTTATAATAATCTAATCTAATCGCCTCTGTGGTCTAGCGGTTTAGTTGTTGGACTTGACTGCTTGAGATCCCGGGTTCGAATCCCGCATCGGGCAACAAAAAGAAAATTGGGTTTTTCCAATTTTCCAAAAAAAAAAGTTGCTTGGGATTGGGAATGTGCCCCGTTGGCGATAGGCTTGCCACCTATCACATTATGGGACTTAGTGTCTTCGACTAGTCGTGGGTGCCCTGGTTGTGCCTCTGCCTACCTCTTCGGGGATATGGGCGTGAAGATACTTTTATAATCATTTCAACTCTTGTAATAAATCTTGGCCAGTACTTTTAAAGTAACTTTGTTTTATTTACCCCGTGTTGGACCAGGTTGGTTGAGTAGAATAAATCTGCCTCTCTGCCAGGCAGCTCGTAAGAGGCGAGCACTGGTGACAGTATAGGACTTCACTTACAAAAGCACTGGTGGTAGAGTAATGTGCAGCTACTTGCCCTGGTAGAGATTCGCCGCCTTACCTATTACTATTAAATGATGACTCGTCATATTTTGGCCCGGAGCGTAGGCTAGCTGGCAGACTTGCACGATAGGCCCAACATATGACCCACAAGACATCAGCGCACCAGTAAGATCCATGGTGTCTAAAGGCCAAAGTTATCTCTTAGCATCAGTGCTTGTTCTCTGACTCTCACAGAAAAAAGATGGATTAGGTACTTGGAAATCCATCTTCATAAAAATGAAAAATAATTGTTTGTATTAATAATTAAAATAATTAAAATCAATCTACACAATATTAAACTTAATATCTGTACTTACCTAGTCTTATTCGTAAAATATTTCTTATTTTTCAAAGAACTAATACATGTCTGTGTGCTGCCAAATTAATTTTGAAACAACATTATTACTGAAAGTAAACTTTGTCCGGTTGTTGGTTTAGTTCGTTGGATATGGTTCAGAACTAAAAAAAACCCTTTAGAAAACTATGTTTTAAATATTAACGGCTATAGAGGGTAAGTCAAATTCTTATTCCAAAAAATAGTGAAGGTTAAAATTACTTAACTAAACACAACACGTCATAATACAAAAACTTTGAAACTATCTGAACTCTTATCACAAATGATAGTATGTTTGACATACCACCGCTGAGATAGTGTTGTCATGTTTGTCATTTTGGGGTTATTTTTTATTTAGGCTCACCGTCACTAACACCATGACATCTGACTAGGTGGTAGAGTTTAGCAGCGATTTGCCCGGATTGGTACCACCGCCTTACCTATTCCTGCCGCCATAACGTCATGACGTGTTTCGGTCCGGAAGGTAAGGTAGCCGGTATACTTACTTTTGCTCGAGGCCTAACATCCCGGCCTCAGGTTGGCAACGCACCCTTACCACCTTTAGTGTCTCTAGGCGGCGTCAATTTCATAACATCAGGAAATCCGTCTGCTTATTTGCCTTCCAAAATCATAAAAAAAAATTTAGACACTGAAACTTTGCACTTTAGATTTATATTTAATTTAACATTTTATTGTACATATAACATATATTAATAACGAGAATATATAAAAATAAATAAGGAACAAAAGGATATCTTTTAACATTAGAACAGCTGTGTGCTTGTTATCTGACCTCTCACAGAAAAAAGTTTAGAAGTAGATAGATTATCTTAAAAATCCAGTTTCTTAAAAAATTAAAAAAATATTGTTTTACTTTCTACAAAGTACACAATATGAAGATTAACATCTCTAAGTACCTAGTCTTATTCGAATATTAAATATCTCTTATTTTTCATAGAACGAATATATTTCTGGGTGCTGCCATATTAATTTTGAAACAACATAATTATTGAAAGTTACTATATTACCCCTCGATTTGACGAGACTAAAATTATTGTGTCTCTTTTTTAATTAAATTTGAAGAAGATACGAGGATGGGTTGAAAAGTACTCAGCAGATCCTTTGAATTCTAAAAGACCATGTCAATCCACATTATGTTTAATTCAGAGTAGTTAATTTTGTGAAGTACCTATTAAAAAAAAACATCGTCACGCCCATATCCCCGAAGATCACATATAGCCATATCCCCATAGGCAGTGGCACAACCAGGGCACCCACGACTAGCCGAAGACACTAAGTCCCACAATGTGATAGGTAGCAAGCCTATCGCCAACCGGCCGGATTTCCAATCCCGAGCAACATTTTTTTTATTAGAAAATTCGAAAAACCAATTTAATTTTTGTTTCCCGACCCGGGTTTCGAACCCGGGACCTCATGCAATCAAGTCCAATAACTGAACCACTAGACCATAGAGGCGATGATATGAAGTATTCGATACTAATAAGGAATTAGTTTTAGTATTCTGGGACTCGAAGGTTATGATAATGGTTGATTATCTTGAAAGGGCTCAGATTATAAACTCGAGTTACTACTTTGCCTTTTACTATGTCATTTACGAAAGGAAATAAAAGAAAAACATTTAGAATTGCTCAGAAGAAAAGTCCTGTTTCATCAACATATCGCCTGTGTTCACATGTCTGTGCAATCAGTGGCTGTAATTAACAAAATATATTAGTAGAAGATCTGAACCTACATCGACTTACACCGAGCTGTTAATAGAATAGAAAATACTGTGTAGTCAAGTAAGTGATAGCGATCATATTACAAGTGGGTTACTCAAACAAATCCTGCACCGAACATTTTTAAATATTTAAAAAAATGTTTTTCATGTTTCCATTTTTTTTTTCAGACAGCTCTATATATCAACACAGATTATAATATAACTTGTAAAAATTGTAATAAAACTGCACATATGGAGATATTTTTTTTACTATCCGATTCCGTGAAAGTAAGGAGGCGTCCATAAATTACGTGAGGTGTTTTTTTACATTTTCTGAAACTCCCTCCCCCCCTGGTGAGATGTGATATTTTATTCAACCCCCTCCCCCATCCCTCAATCTCACGTGAGATTTTTCAAAATGTGGGTTTCTTATTTAAACGTATTGTATTCTTACAGTAAAAATTAAAGAAAATATTTTCTTTTGAATGAATTAGTGAATGGTCTTCATCGTGTTACGATTACGTTTAAGGTTAAATCTTAAGCATGTACCTACAGTATGGATGAAATAGACCAAAATAGCATATTTTTTTGTGATTGAAGCAAATAAAAATTGCGTGATATTTGCCGAGACCTATCTCCCCAACGTAAGATTAGGTGAGATTCGAATCGACCCCCTCCCCCCCTTAAACATCTCATGTAATTTGTGGACGCCCCCTAACGATTATCGACAATTATCAGTATATACCTGGCAATCCAGATAAATAACTTGCAACTTCGTCTTATACCTACTTTAGGTCAAAATAAAACCGTAACATTGCACTAATTAATTAATAAAAAAGCATTAAAAAAATGACCAGGATTTTTTTAAGCAGCCCATTGGTAATATATTTTCTGATAAACTAAATTTGCTATAAAACCGGTTTCATCCTATTATCAGCTCGGTGTAGGTCGACCTAACTTCGGATCTTAGACTATATGGTTGAAAACTCATACCGCATCCACCTTGTTTACCTGATCAGCTTAACATAAAACAACACTTGGGAGGTTAAAGATTTTCCACAGACGACGGTAAAACAGCAGCAGACAGACAACTCAACTGTGCCTATTTTTTTAAATATTTTTGATGTACAGTATTATTCTACAGTTTTATTTAAAGTGCCCTTTTTAGAAAAGCTCGAGATGTTTTTTGATTGCAAGATTAAAACAATATGTTGGGACAATTTAATTATTTTAAACTAAAAGTAAATACAAAATCCAATAATAATGTTCTATTCCACTAACGATTCTCAAATCTAATATAGATCAGAAAACAGGGTCGAATTCAGCACAGATATGCCAATGATGAAATGACGTATATTATGTATGCAATCATTTAAAAATGTTACACATACAACATAACCATATCTTTCCGTAAAGATCATTCTATATTCCTGCAATTTTGGCTACATTACAATACGCTGTTTAGCCTGATTCTGCCACTTCAAATGCCAAGTCCGATTACCTATGTTTTTTTTTATGACATATTTGCAAAAACATTCCAAAAAATATACATTTTATTGTCAAAACGTATGAAATTGTATTGTTGTTATATAAAAGTAACATAATTAATGTCAATATAATCTAACACATTTGCATGACCAATGTATGTTATATGTAGGTATGTGTATGTGTTTTAGTTTCTTACTGAGTTCAATTGGTTAATAAGTAAGGGCCAAAAAATGAACTAAGTTTCACAGCAGTATTGATTCTGGTCGCCTATGGCGATATGTAGTATTTTTTGTGACTTAGGTGTGACTAAAAAGATTTTTTCTCACAACTTCTTCAACATTTCGCAAGTCAGTTGAAATCACCTCCTCTTTGAATTATTGAATAACAGATATACAAATTATTATTTGTTCAAAGTAGGCATATTTGTAGATAACAGCTGAGTACAATCCTGTTAAAATTATATGTAAATAAGATTTCAATTTGCAAGTTTCAATCAGCAAATACTGTGGATGTTAATTAATGGATAGTTTTCAGCAGCTTAGCCAGAGAATTCATTTAATTACATGGACTGACTGAATTATGTATTAATGAAGTAAACGTATTGACTTCCATTTTAAAATACAAGCTTAAATTGCCAAAACAGGATAATTTTAAATTTGTATCTTAATATTTTGGCCAACTAATACAAATTATTAAACTCAGCGAATGATTTGATAACTAAAACGGTTTTTCCTCGTATTGGTTCAGATGTCCTGTATAGAATGGACTAGGGCTTCCCAAACTGTGCATCATGACGTCTGGGACGTCGTGGCACTCTCCCAGGGACGTCGCGTGTCAAATGGGTCCGAGTAGAGTTAGTTATCCGAATCCACCGGAACCAGTTACTAGGATTGTACTTATTGTAACTGGTAACTAGTTTTGATCCACGGGGTGCGGGCTGGGTTAAAAAGAGTCGTAAAAGCTAATAGAGATTGTAGTAGAAGCTATGGAATAGACCATCTCCCTTCCTTCCAGGCAGCTTGTAAGAGGCGATCAAAGGCTAAATATATCATTACCTACAAGACCATTAGTGATAGAGTGCGGTGCTGCTACTCGTGCTGGTAGGGATTCACCGCCTTCGCCAACGTATTCCTGTCATCGTAACGAATGACCCCGAGGGTAGGGAAGCCGGTAGGATTGCACATTTTACCGTAAGACTTCGGCCATAATACGGCAATGAACCAACAATATTTAGTGTGCTAATAGGCTATAGTTATCTCTTTCCATCAGAAGAACCGAAGTCTGACTTAATCATAAGATAGAAAAATCTTGTGTTATGGTGTTTGTAAGCGTTTGTAAGCCTTTTGAAAGGCTCAACAGAGATTTAGCAGAAAACAATAGCTTCAGGTATTATGATTTAAAAAAAAGCATTGATAATTAACAATAATGATAAGGAATTCAATGTAACGAATGTAAAGAAAAATAGGCAGGTCTGAAAAGATCGTGACACATGACACCCGATACTTTCTGACTATCTTGTTGGGGACTTTGCGTGAAAATAAGTAGGTAAATAGAATCATAAAAAATATATCATAAAAACAATATTAACATAACAATTATACAAGACACTGGCAATTATGTAATTAATAAAAACCCATGTTTAATCAATATTTTTTTTTCTTTCTCTAGTATTTCTCACCTCCAACGGAAAATAGGGGTTGTAATAAATTTGATCTGTATGTGTGTACGTATCTTTCTGTAGTATCGTAACTTTGGAACAAATGAACGGATTACGATGCGTACTTTTTTCTTAGTTCTGGATTATTGTTAAAGTCTACCGGTTACCCTACAACCCGAACATGAAAGAGTTGTTATAGCGGCACAAATAGGAAAGACGGTGGATTCCAAACTGGACGAGTTGCAGCACAGTTCTCTAGCACTCTACCTGATAAATTTATGCTTGCCTCTTACGAGCTGCCAGGCAAGAAGACAGACAATTTTGGCATCGGGACAAACACTTTGAAAATTCTTTTTTTTATAATACTGGAAGGCAAAAAAGCAGACGGATTTCCTGATGGTAAGAAATTCACTCCGCCTAGAGATACCAAAGGTGGTAATGGTGCGTTGCCAACCAGAGGCCGTGATTTTAGACCTCGAACAAAAGTAAGTATACCGGCTACCTTAACCTCCAAACCGAAATACGTCATGACGTTATGGCGCCAGGAGTTGGTAAGGTGGTGGTACCAATCCGGGTGAGTCGCTGCGAAACTCTACCACCTAGTCAGATGTCACAGTGTTATTGACGGAAAGCCTATGCTCGCCTTTTATGAGCTGCCTGGCAGGAAGGCAGATGGTCCATTCTGCAAAGGAACCCGGACCAATACGGGAAATCCAACTTGGTATATAGTCTGTACCTACTTATATATATGAACTTATATAAGTGTGTACATGTCCATTAAGCAATACGCGTACTATGCATCAGGTGTTCTTACTACATTATCATTTGACACACTTTTTTTAGTGCTAATACATTACACTAACAATAGCTTAACCCTTTACTGCTAAGGTGAGTGTGGATATTAAGTTCTGCTTAATTAACTTCCAATCAAATTGCTTTTAAAATCATTTTATTTATTGTAAAAAAGATTTAACCCGCCTGATTCACACATTTATTTTTAGTAAGTAAAAAGGCAAAAAATATTTTATGTAGTATTATTTTCTACTTCATTGTGTTGACAAATAATTCCATAATAATCAATACTATAATATAACAAATATGAAGTTGAACTCATTTGTTTGATTGTCCCTAATTTTTAGCACCAAGGGAGCAATGTTATAGTCTAATTTTTGATTTTGTTACCTTTTATGTCTATCAAAGATAAAAGGTAGGTTACTTTTTGCCAATATCTAAACGAGCTCTCGAAGTAGAGCTAACTAATTTTAATAAGCGTAGCTGCAATTAACACTTGGCATGAAGTGTAAATTAGCTTACAAAATTTAGCTATTAAATGTAAAGATAATGTTTTAAATTCGGCGGCTAAAATTTAAGATCATTTATTTCATCAAATAATTAATTTGATGAAATAAATTATCTTAAATTTTGTTCAATGCATTCGCTCAATAACATTGTTGTTAAGTTTTTTACATGTCTTACTTTAACGTTATTTTAGTCTCCATTTCAATATAAGCTGAATAAAAAATAATCCATACGTTTCTTCCTCGCATTCACTAATGCGAGCGTTGAAAATTTCTCCCATTTTATTAAAAATGTTTTCTTACTCTTGACGTCACTATCTGTGTATATGTTAATCTTTAAATGTGATAAGCTGTATACGTGTACATTTATGAATTTTGCGTAACCAATCAGATCATAACATTCAATCATATTTTTTATCATCTATTTTTTATTATCTATTTTTATCTTCGAGGACCTATATATGACATTAAAACATAAATTATAAAGGTTTAGGAATAATTAATCTAGATTTGAAACTATTTAAGACGTAGCTATTATTAGCACAATAATTTTAGTGCTTGGCGTTGTCGTATTTCGGTTATTAGACCAAATATTCAATTAATTAAGGCTAAACCTTACTATCTAGCTTCAGGTGATCAATGTAAACTTTATAAGGGTTAAGTACAATACAATACAATACAATAACTCTTTATTGTGCACCAAATACAGATAA
>NJDD01001212.1:366779-390380 GCA_002245505.1 Calephelis nemesis | reverse complement strand
AAAAAAAACAAGAGAAAAACAAAACTAAAAATTTAAATGGTGAATAATTGAAGTTCAGTGGTGACAACTGATAAATTGATTGCTGGTAGGTACAGTGACACTTATTAGCACATAAACACTTGCATTATTTATGACAAAATATATTAATTTTAATTATTGATTCAGAGCAAATCGAAATTAGTGTTTACATTTATTTAGCACCTACCGTACCTTAAGTACATTTTTACATGATAAGAGAATAGGCACGAATATTACTTTTCGGGTTGTAAGAGACAATACTCGACTACAGGTATCATAAATGTAGGATTATCAAACATGGCACAAGACAGTAGCGACAATTGTGAAATTAACGCAGAAATAGGTGATGCAGGAGTAATGATCAGGGAAACCTTTGTACTGTACTCGCAAAAGACTTACGCAAAGTCATTGACCTTTAGCCATGTGATATCTGGTAGAGTTTCGTAACTCGCCCGGATTGGTACCATCTCCTTACCATTATTATTCTGTTTCAGTGCTTGCCGTTGACGTGTTCCGGTTCGGAGGGTAAGTTAGCCGAAAAAAATACTTTTGCTCGACGACTCACATCTCGGCCTCAGGTTGGCAACACACCACTACCACCTTTGGTGTCTCTAGGCGGCGCGAATTTCTTACCATCAGGAAATGCGTCTGCTTGTTTGTCTTTCAATATCATAACAAAACGTTTATCACTAATGTGGCTAAGTTCACTTTAAAAATTAAGTGACACCAATTTTAAAGTTATCACAACAGATGTTGCACAAAATTAAAAATAAATAATCCGATTAATAAACATCTGAAACACAGTATTTGCGATAAACCCTTTAAAAATTTTATTATACCTCGCAGATATATGTGACCGTTCTGTAAATGCAAACATAAATTTACGATCACGGCAGTGCAGGGTTAATCAACTTAGCCCAATGAAACAAATGGCATTGTTAACTCGTTTTTCTTTTATCCAATGTTCCCATCGATATAAGCCACCTGTGGCTCTATATATCATGCTTAGTAGATCATAATGACAGTAGCTATGCGACGTTTTTGTAATATCGGTCTGCTTCTCTTCTTAGGACCTGTTTGGGGACAGGATTATTTTGAAGGTATGTCATTGTTTTCATTAATTAAGTGATTTATCATATATTACGTCAG
Source organism: Calephelis nemesis (assembly GCA_002245505.1). Classification (NCBI taxonomy): domain Eukaryota; kingdom Metazoa; phylum Arthropoda; class Insecta; order Lepidoptera; family Riodinidae; genus Calephelis; species Calephelis nemesis. The sequence goes on along the minus strand of NJDD01001212.1, from coordinate 389,213 downwards.
AATAAGACTAAATTAATGTTATATCTTAGAAAATTATTACTATTTATTGCGCTAATAAATTATTGTATACGTAGTGATTTATATATACAATATACTACGTATGTAAGTACATACATGATCTAGACACGCATTTTTCCTATTTTTAAAGAAAAAAACACTTGTACTGTTTCGCTTATACAGCATCATCAGGGCTAAAACTTAAACTACTAAACAATATTTTTGATGTGTAAATATAAATTCATTTATAAAGGGTAGATACAAATAACAAAAGGGTAGGGTAAAATACAATAAAAGGGTTTTAGCCCTGATGATGCTGCATAAGCGAAACCGGTAGGCTGTTAACTACAAAGTAATAAATTATAAGTGATAAGTAAAACAGAACAAGTGTTTCTTTCTTTAAAAATATGAATATTTGAAAGTTTCACCAAGTGCCGACGATGGAAAATATCAAATGTAAGCATTTTTCCTCATTTTACCTTGACTTATGACGACAAAATCACATAATATGTTGTATTTAAGTTACACAAAATTAAGGAACATAAAGTATAACCAAACAAGTGATTAATTATTAATAACAAAACAATTATAAACAGGTTGTTGCTCGAGACTTCGTACAGACGCCGAAATTACTTTTTGTATTTAGTAATGGAAATAAAATATTTTCTGCAGTAAAAATATATCCCAACTGTTCATCCAGACTATACACAATTTTCTATAAATTTTAAAGAAAGAAAAAAGAAAATTATAGAAAATAGATGGATCTCTATTTTAAAATTTAAGTACATTTCTCGATTTGTCTTGGAATTCCATTATCAGATATAGTCTTGTATACTTATGTGGGACTAGGTATCTCAAAAATGCGTTATGTCAAATAAAAAAAGGATTTTTTTAAATTAGTTCAGAAATGACTAAGAAATCGATTACCGTACATAAAAAATAGAGAGGTCGAACACTTAACTTTCTCTTTTTTGGAAGTCAGTTAAATCATATTTGAAGAAAACTTGTAAGATTGGAGGATTGAAGGGACTGCGAAACTTGGGTGTTTGTATTAAAAAAGTAAGAAAATAGGATGATACTAGGCAAGTCTATTGAAATTGCATAGAAATAGGAATCTGTATATAACTAACCAAAATTGTGATGATTCGCAATAGGCACTTGATACTAATTGTCTGCGTATAATTATTTTTATATAACTTCTTTACGAATAACAAAATAAAATACTTCTACATTGCGAATGGAAATTGTGTTTTCTGCAAATAAATTGGAAACAATATTTAGAAATAATATTTTCGTTTATATAAAACAGATTTTTCAACAAATGTTTGCGAAACTTCTAATGTCATACAAACATTTTTTCTATATAACACTCCAATAAATTGAACTGAAAGCTAGAAAAATATTTTTATTTGTGTATCTACTGTAAAGGAAAAAATGCGTACGTTCTGTACCCAGAATTTACATGAAAAAAATTCTAGGTTAATTAAACATTTTGGTCACTAAATATATAACGCTCTTTATCTAACAAACCTATTCGCTTGTTCTTGTTCACTATTTTGTCATAGAAAAAAATATTACACCAATAATTTATAGTTATATAATAGTCAGAGGATACTGACTACATCGTAAGGGAAGATATGTATATGTGTTAAAACCCTTAAATTGTTTAACCAACCAACCAAACAACTGTCATATACACAACCTCAAAGTGACAACAATTATTTAAAATTAAGTGTTAAAAATTAATTCTTTTAGAGAACGAAAGCAAAATTTAATTTAAAAAAATCACCCAAATAAAATTATTTTACTTTACACAACTAAAATTAATTTTACATTCATTTTGATTACTAATTTTGTATAATAATGCTTTATACAAAACTAAAAAAAGTGTAGCTTATATTAACCAATATCTTATATATTTTTGTTTTTTAACTTGCAGAAAGGCACAAATATCAAATACGGACACAAGTTGAAAACTTCAGCAATATACCGAAAAGATTTGATATACATGGCGGAGATAATGCTGTTGCACTTTTCAAAAAATATATAACCAATATACAAAATTTAGCGCAAAAAGATAACGCAACAGTAGTTTATAAAATAAATGTTGAAGTATCCAACCACAAAAATAAAAGGATCAAAGTTGGTCGGGAGAAACCAACTGCGAAGAAGTTTAATGTTCCGCTAAAGAAAAATAGTATGAAATTATCAAATTTCGAAATGGCACTTCGGAAACGTGTAAGTGATATTGTTCTCAAACAACAAGAGTCTGACAAAAGTGTTACCACAGAAAAACAGCTAGTTATACACACGACGAAAATATCTAATGGGGGTAAATACAAACCAATAGTTCATGGAGTGAAAACAAATTATGCGAAAGTTATAAAACCTGTTCGGAATAAAATAATCACACTTACGCGTTAGTATACTATTCAAGTAGTACTGTTAAAGTATGCGCTTCGGATATATTCGTCAAGCTTCGGAAATCCGAATGTATTTTAAAGATATCTATATAGAGTTGTTATTACATAATTAACCATTTCGATTAAATTCAAATTAGGTCAGCCAATTTAAAAAATAAAAGTGTAAAGTGTAAAAAGAGTAAAAAGTGTAAAGCCGAAGCGCATAATTTAAATAGTATAGTAGTACATACCTTTTTTATATTTTGTAAATAAATTTTCATAAACTTATAGATTTCTAATTTCTTTAACCTCTTGTATCTTTTGTTGATATTGGAAGGTACACATACAGACGGATTTCCTGATGTTAAGAAATTCACGCCGCCTATAGACACCAAAGGTTGTAAAGGTGCGTTGCCAACCTAAGGCTGGGTTGTTAGACATCGAGTAAAAGTAAGTTTACCGGCTACCTTACCCTCCAAACTGGAACACTTCAATGGCAAGCACTGACATTGTAGCTGAAGGAACACGTAAGGCGGTGGTACTAATCTACTTTACGTCTAAAGAAGCCTTTAAGGCTATGCTTGCCTTTTACGAGCTGCCTGGCAGAAAGGCAGATGGTCTATTCTGTAAAGGAGCACAGACCGTGTACCATGATTAAGTAGAGCCAAATGGTATTACGTTTGCAAAGCCCGGTGAAGTTGTAAAAACCGCGAGGTTGGCAACACATTAGTCATTCCAAAAAAAAAATACGTTTGTATTGCCAGCTACTTTTGGCTGTATTTATCAGACGGGGAAAGCTGAAAACCAGCGTTTAGATGACAAATCTTGAGGTTTTTCCTATTGGCAGACTTATTATTACCACGCCTTGTTTCCAAATTTCATAATCACTTTTTTGTGCTTTATTTAAGTTTCTATAATCGCCTTTATGGTCGAGCGGTCCAGATGTTAGACTTGACTTCTTGGGAATCCGGGTTCGATTCCTGCGACGGGCAACAAAAAGAAAATGTTATTTTTCCAATTTTCTAATAAAAAAATGTAGCTCGAGATTTGATATGTGCCCGGTTAGCGATAGGCTTACCACCTATTATATTGTGGTACTTACTACCTAAGGCTAGTGCTGTGCCTCTGCCTATTTCTTCGGGATTATGGGCGTGAAGTTACTTTTTTTATTTAAGTTGCTATGTTTATCGTTGAGTAAGATTTTTTGTTGTTTTTTTTTTGCTAATGATGTGAGGTGAGTTTAAATCTGGCAATAAATGATTTCTTTCTTTATTTTAAATCTAAACAAAAAGGAATTAATAATGTAGTTTTGCATTGCTAAATATAATATGTTTCCATCGTTTTCAAATGATTGTATAAAATATTTGCTCCGCGTTAATCCGAGTTCTCTGTGTAGAATAAACCATCAGCCATCCAGACAACCAGGTAAGAGCCGAGCTTAAGTTGTATGGGTAGAGTGCTGTACAGCAACTTGCAGAGTAGGATCCGATTCCGAAGGGTAGGGTAGCCTGTAGATGTGCTTATTAGGCCTAAAACTTCGGCTACAGGATATTAACGCACCTATTACATCTGTGGTGTTAATAGGTCATTAGTGTCTGAACAGAGGAGTCCCACGCTTCTTCTCTATCTTTTGCCAGTAAAAAGTGAAACCGATGAGATTTCTATTCAGATACATAATATCATACCTCCTAAAGATTTGCACAACTGAAGAAGCCTTTTTATTGATGTGTAAAAGTTTATTAAAAAATTGTGAACGTGTATGGGTACGTCTTACGATACTACGTAGGAACGTTATGGTAGACGTCGTAAACAGGTAGACGTCGTTCACTGAAAAAAATATACCATCTGCCTCTCTGCCTAGCAGCTCGTAAGAGGTAAGCATTCGTCTTTACTAACAATCCATTAGTAGTAGATTGCTATGTATCGCCGTCCGATAGTATCTTGTAGTTGTATGATCTTCCTGGATTAGGATCAAGGATTTATCAGAATAGCCACACTTAGCATATAGCATTTACGAGTGAGCTGCGGTCTCGTACGAGGAGCCGTATTACTGTTCACTGCCATACCATGTAAAAAAATTAAAAAAAAACGTACTCGGGAGATATTTTTAGTGAGACGTCAGGGAACGTGTCCTCGGTACGGCTTTCCTGATAGTGAACAACGGTGGCCTATATACGTCGTAGATATTACAGGTGGGTTGCTCTCTTAAAGTTGGTATGACAGGTTGCAAGTCTAACATGAGACAGTCATTATGATGGTTGGAACAGATAAGGCGAGAGATCCCTCCTCGGGCAAGTTGCTGTACAGCACTAAACCACCAGTAGTCTTATTGTTAATTACCTGTATTTGATTTGCTAAACTTTGCCTAAAACATAAAATGAAAGTGTACATATTATTTCTATAAAAACAATTTAGATTGCGGAACCTACGCAAGAGGCTATATCTTTTTTTCATACTGATATACCGTAAATATCGATATACAGTGGTACTATTTAAATTATCCGCTTCGGTTATATTCGTCAAGCTTCGGAAATCCGAATGTATTTTAAAGATTATCTATTTTAATGATATATAGTATAATATAGAGCTGTTATTGCACGTAATCATTTCGTTTAATTTTAGTTTAGGTCAGCCAATTTAAAAATAAAAGTATAAAGTGTAAAAATAAAAAGCCGAAGCGTATTATTTAAATAGTACTACTTACTGTACCAACTTTAAAATGCCATAACAGTGACAGTGCTTAAAACCAATTTCTAGACATATGCGTAAGTGTACCCATATTTTACCTTATCATTAATCTAATTTTGTCCTTATCTTTATTATTTTCAGAGTTGATCCTAAGCAGCTTTGAAAATAAAATCTGAATACTTTCCAACAAAATCAAAGGCGTGTGTGTGTTTATATGCCAGTAATAGCATGACCACAACGAGGTATTTCTTTTGTATTGGTCCAGATTCCTTGTATGGAATAGCCTCTACCCCGTCTGGCAACTTTCAAGAGACGAGTGTTTCCAAAATGGGCCTTTACCAAAGGTCTTAAAGCGACTTGTGATAGAGACCAGGCCACCAATAAAAGGCTTAATATTCCACTGCTAGGTGCCAATGTAGAAATATCATCTTTTTACACGCTTTATATTAGCTTCACCTGTATGTTTGTAACCGACTTCTTTGGGCGCGATTTTGACCCACTTAAAACGGCCAAATTTCTTTCAAACTTTGTAGATTTATTGAGGACCAATGACAATACACTAATTTGATAAAATTATTCTATTTTTGTTTGTTTGTTTGTTTGTTTGTAACCGACTTTTTTGGGCGCGATTTTGACCAACTTTAAACGACCAGATTTCGTTTAAACTCTATAGATTTATTGAGGACCGATGACAATACACTAATTTGATAAAATTATTCTGTTTTTGTTTGTTTGTTTGTTTGTAACCGACTTTTTTGGGCGCGATTTTGACCAACTTTAAACGACCAGATTTCGTTCAAACTCTGTAGATTTATTGAGGACCGATGACAATACACTAATTTGATAAAATTATTCCATTTTTCAATTTGCAAAATATGATTTTTGTTTATTTATATAATTTTCATCTATAATCGATAAGGTAAGAAAATGAATTAAAATTTTCTATAATTTTTCTCTACAGTCGATAAGGCAGGACTCGATGATAATTTTTATTTCCAATAATTATCTTTAGCCGTTTTCTCTAATATTGACAAATGTTTGTATACTAAAGAGAATTTTAATTCTACGAAACAAATAATAGTTTATAAAAATTAAAAAAATCACGCTTTTATAAAGAAACCAAAGTAAAAAGTAAAAAATAAATAACAAGTTTAAAAAACTAAAACTACTTTTTTTATAAAAAACCAAACTAAAAAATAGAAAATATTTTTTTTCTATTTTTTAGTTCGTTTTTCTATAAAAAGCGTGTTTTTAAGTTTTTTTAAACTATTATTTATTATATTTGTGTGATACATGAACCTTTGTGTTTGTAAGCTTTTTAACTTATAAATGACCGCGATATAGCGGGAGCTATATGACTTCTTGTCCAAGTAAAAACCCATTGGCGGCTAACTGTAATTCATATATACATGACGTCTGGTGACCGTGACTTGTGGCGCTTTTTGGGGGAGGACTGTCTCCAGCAGTGGACGTCCTACGGCTGATAAAGATGATGATCATGGAATATTAACCTAAGATATACCTGGTTTCATATTTTCACAATCAGATATAACAGATATTGGTATTATTAATCTTTCATCTAAATTAAAAATTAACACTGAAAATCCTATTAATATTGTAAATGCGAAAGTTTGTCTGTTTGTTTGTTTGTCTGTTACCTCCTTCACGCAAGATTTGCTAAACCGATTTATATGAAATTTGGTACACACATAGAGGGTAACTTGGATTAACACATAGAATAGTTTTCATAACGAAAAAATATTCCAATAGGACCATTAGCCCCGTAGGCAACGCCGCGGGAAAATTGGTAGACTGTGGCGACAACTAGTGTTAAATAATCTAAAACAAAACCTTAATGTAGGTAGTTTAAAACCATCTCGATCACGTTAGTTTTCAAACGAAAAATCCGTTTTAATCGTACATCCCTTCAAATGTTATAACCCCACAAACAGACATACCACACACATATCTGTACACGTCAAACATATGACAACCCTCTTTCGTTCGTTTAAAAAGAGAATCTGCAAACTTTAATAAAATTCAAAAGAAACAGTTCCATTTAAATGAAACATAATAAAAATCTAAATCGTCGGACGCTCGGTTCAAATGCATCAACAAAATTCTAATAATTCAAGCAAGCATTTTATTCTGGCGTATAAAACGGGGAGGTTCACACTAAATGATATATCCGCGCTGTTTCGTACGCGGCTGAAATTCAACAGAAATATAAACCAACATTTTCATTCAAAAGAGTATTTATAACATGTGGTCGGCGCAAAAACTTGCAATATATGAAACTGATGTGTAGATTATAAAGTTTTGTTTTTCGTGCCTTTAATGCTTTTGAAGTTGATCTTGGACATGGCATGAGAAGTTATGTTTTTGCTTTTTAAAATATTTATACGATCTTTATCACTTTTCTTACCTGTTAAGTTTGTACGTTCTTTACTCTGTTTTTTTTCCTTGTTGATCTTGGTGTTGTTTTTATGTAGAATTGACCATCTAATTTTCTGCATGCAGCTCGTAAGAGATGTACCTTATCAAGTACCTACAAGATCACTGATAGTAGAGTACCTTGTTACAAATTGTCTTGTTAGGTATCTACTGCGTTAGGTACCTTTTTTTGTAATGATATTGGCAGTGCCATGTCAGAACATCTGGATGTTAGAAGAGCTGGATTATAGAATCGCCTGTAGACATTCACTATTGGTCCAAAACCTTGTCCATAAGACAAAGCCGTGCCTTCAACATCTACGGGGACTATAGACCACAGTTATCTCTTACCATCAGGACACCCGTGTGTTTTGTTATGACATAAAAAAAATATGGGGCTGATAGGGCTTATTGCTTACTTGTCTGTTTTTTTTTATGTGAATGAACAAGCAGTGACCTTAGACACACACACTTATGCACGTTGTTGTTGCGTTAAGGCTAAGTTTATTTTATTTTTAAGGTAGGAAGCAACTGCCAAGTATTTTTTGATGGTAAGAGAATACCACCTCTAACTTCTTGTAAACAACGTCGATGTTTCTAATGTGTCCTTACTACTTAGATTATGTTTGTGAATCTGCTGACTGTCTTATATCCTTACACAGAAAAAGTTATGGAGCGAATTGAGGTTATGTATAAAGAAATAATTGAGATGTAGAACCAGCTGCACAGAGCTCTGTCACATAATAAGACTGAGTTTTTTTTATGTTATAGGAAGGCAAACAAGCAGACGGATTCTATTATTCTCGTTATGGCGGCAGGTATAGGTAAGGCGGTGAATCTGAAAATCTACCACCTAGTCAGATGTCACGGTGTTAGTGATGATAAGCCTATGCTCGCCTTTTACGAGCTGCCTGGCAAGAAAGGCAGATGGTCTATTCTGCAAAGAAGCCCGGACCAACACGGGGAAAAAATGATGAATGAGTAAATAAATTGCTAATATTTTATTAATTAGACATTATCCGAGGGACTCCATCCTCGGGTAACCAAGAGTCTCCGAAACTAGCATGTTTGTATGAAAAGGGTAATGAATGAAATGGAAACCAGACAGAATCATGAGGTTTGGCATTCGATACTCTCTACCTACACCGTAAGGTAAGTACCATTTAAATTAAGCGCTACTGCCATATTCGTCAGGCTTCGGAAATCCGAATGTATTTTAAAGATATATAGTAAAGAGTTATTATCACATACTTAATTAATTATTTGGCTTTATCATTAGGTCAGCCAATTTAAAAATGAAAGTATAAAGTGTAAAAAGAGTAAAAAGTATTTTACAAAACGAAGCAAAGCGCATAACGTATATAGTAGTATGTGTAGTAATTTTTTTTTTGGCGTCGGGAGGTGACAGTCTCATTACTCGCTAGTGGTAATCTAAGAAAGCACCTTGGTAACACAGAAGGTTACTTACGTTACGTCACAATCTAAAGGCAAAAAAGTATTGTTTCACCTATATTCTTATTATAATCGCCTCTGTGGTCGAGCGGTCCGGGTGTTGGACTTGACTGCATGAGGTCTCGGGTTCGAATCCCGGGTCGGCCAACAAAAAAAGAAAATTGGATTTTTCCAATTTTCTAATAAAAAAAGAAATGTTGGTCGGGATTGGAAACGTGCCCGGTTGGCGATGGGCTTGCCACCTATCACATTATGGGACTTAGTATCTTCGGCTAGTCGTGGGTGCCCTGGTTGTGCCTTTGCCTACCTCTTCGGGGATATGGGTGTGAAGATACTTTTATATTCTTGAAGAGTTAGGTACAGTCACAACCAAAGCACCTACTCGTTTATAACACTAGTTCATTCAATCATAACTAGGTAGTAGAGCGCTGTGCAGCAGCTCTCTCGGTTTGATATGAGTACCATCATCTACTCCTATCCCTGTCACTATAGCGTCAGTGCTCGCCTTTGTCGTGTTACGTTGTAGTACGACCCTACCATAACATCAAGAATGACTATAGGCGATGGGTATTTCTTACGATCAAGAAATTGGACTGCTTATTCGCAATGTTCAGTACATAGTATGTAAGTACACAGTAAAGTACATACTGATTCTCTTTCCGCTGTCTGTCCTTATGTATGCTTAGATCCTTAAAATTACGTAATGAATTTTGATGCAATTTTTTAATAGATAGAGTAATTCTAAAGAAACTTTTAGACATTGTATAATAACATAGAAGTTTGTCCACCCGTGCGAAGCTGAAAAGCGCTACTAGTCTATATTTAAAAAATAACATGTCCTGACTGACTGATTCATCATCGCCTAACAAGGCCTGTTAAAGTTCCAGCCATAAAAAAATATGACTAGGGTCATTTTATTAAGTAGACACCCAATAAGAACAAAATTTTAGAAATTCTACCCCTGATGGGTTATTTAGGAGTTGAACTTTAGTATGAAAATCCTCCTGAATTTAGTATGAAAATTCTGGGCTATTGATTAAATTAAACTAGTGGGTGCCCGTTGGTCGAAATTCTACCATAATAAATTTTAATATCTTGTTAATAAGAACGCCATCTTCATTTCTCAAGACAAACTCCTTTGTTTCCATACTTTTTAGTACGCCCTAAGTGATCTTTTATCGTAATCACTTACGATCAATGTATTTGCTTGTGTGTGTCAAATGCATGGTATTGTGTTTAATGTTTTATTTATTGATTAAATGTACTAACCTAACAAGCATTTTTATTGAAAAATATTAGTGTTCTGCACTTTTCCTACACATAAACTATAAGTGCGCCAAATTTTATGCTCTTGCGGACGCGCAATTTTTGTAAAAAGGGTCCAAAGTTTTGGCATCACGTATTAATATAAAGATAAAAAAAATAAAAAAAAAAGTATCTTCACGCCCATATCCCCGAAGAGGTAGGCAAAGGCACAACCAGGGCACCCACGATTAGCCGAAGGCACTTAGTCCCACAGTATGATAGGTGACAAGCCTATCGCCAATCGGGCACATATCCAATCCCGAGCAGCGTTTTTTTTTATTATTAGAAAATTGGAAAAACCAAATTCTCTTTTTGTTGTCCAACCCGAGATTCGAACCCGGGACCTCATGCAGTCAAGTCCAACACCTGAACCGTTAGACCACAGAGGCGATTAATATATAGATAAATACGTTTAAAAAAGGAATAAATTATTCATACAGTTATTAATTCAACTCCAGTATAATATAAAATAGTAGGGAAATTACAAACCAAAATAATGCAAACATATAAAAAACAACATCGTAAGCAAATTAAAAGCTAACTAAAGAAGACAACGTGATATTTAATTTTCTTCAGCACAAGCGCCTGGGGGTTTTTCTGCGCATTCACATAACACCACGATGTACCTGTGTAGAATAGAAAGAGGCTACTTTGAACAAGATACGAAAGTAAAATGCACGAGTAAACAAAGTTTAAAAGTATGCAACTACACAGCTTTGCAGGTTTAAGCCTTTAGGTCGACAATTTAACTTTGTGTAGCTATACAACGTTTAAACATCTACTTGTTTGACAATTTGTGTTAAGTGCTTAGTCTTTTTTAACAGACTAAGCAAAAAGGTAGAGGTTGTATGTTCGACTCATTTTTTTATGTATATTAATCTGTAAATATTAAAGCAACGTTAATCGGTTTATTTGTCGTTTCTGATTCATATATTTTTTTTAAAGAGCTTACTTTTGAGAACAATAGGACCACTCCTGCTCTCAAATCTATATCTGATGTTGACATTCCACTAAGATTCCATAAGAGGCGAGCACTTGTTAAAAAATAGGTCAGTACCAGGTCAGACCACTGGTGGTAGAGTGCTGTCTAGCAATTTGACCGGGTAAGGATCCATCGCCTTACCAATTCCTGCCGCCGCAATGACTCTGGCATGTTACGTTCTGGAGAGTAGATCAGCTGGTAGACTTGCACCACTAACATCTTGGTCAAGGGATAGCGACGCACCTGTAAAATGTATGGTGTCTATAGGCCACGGTTGTATCTTATCATCAGGAGAACCGTGACGTGGTTGCTGACCTATCACACAAAAGTTGAGTGTTTATTATCAAAATGTACGCGGACTGAGAACCAAAACACTTAATCTTTATAACAGTTTATTATATACAAATCACGATATTATTCTGATGACGGAAACTTGGCTTAACGATGGTATACTCGACACGGAACTAACAGATAATCGCTATAATGTTTTTAGACGGGACCGCGGTTCTCATGGTGGCGGAGTCATGGTCCTTTGCCGAGACCATCTCAGTGCTCGCACTCGACTCGACTGGCATTGGGACGCTGACGTTGAGTGCATATGGGTAACTATAGAGGGGCGCTCTTTCGATACATCTACCAACCTCAACATTGCCTTAATATATTTACCACCAGATAATGTTCTACCTTTTCGTATGAATAAGTTAATATGTTGGCTGAAATGGGTGATAGAAAGTTCACCAAATGATCATTTTTTAATTGCAGGCGATTTTAATTTACATTGTGTTCAGTGGTTACCCGGCCCTTTGATAGCTAAAAAAGGTAGTGTTGAGCTACAGAATGCTGCAGCTGAACTCATAAATTTTAGTAGCTTCGCTAATCTTAACCAATGTAACTCATTTACAAACACAAGTGGTAACACTCTCGACCTTATTTTTTGTAATTTCATCACTAATATCGCGCAATTTGTCAATCACCGCTTTTAACAGAAGATTCTCATCATACTATTCTTCATCTTAATGCAGCTGATATCATTACTTTGCCCTTACCTAGAATGTACGTTAAAAAAAGACTGTTCAAAAAGGCTAACTATGACAAAATTTATGAAGAGCTACTTAGCATTAATTGGTCAGTTATCGATGATTGTGCATCAGTTGACGAGGCGGTTTTCTTCTTCTATGCTAAAATTCATAGAATCCTTGACTTGTATTTACCGCTTGTTATTCACCAACATGCAACGAACAAATACCCAGTCTGGTATAGTCGGGCACTTATAAATATCACCAAAGAAAAAATGAAGGCTCATGCCATGTGGAAACGGTGGAACAATCCCGTTGACTACAATACTTTTTGTCTTTTGAGATCCAGGCAAAAGCAAGTAAACCAGCAATGCTATAAAACTTTATTAAAAGTGTTGAAAACAATATAAAATCAAACCCAAAACTATTCTGGTCTTTTGCCAAAAGTAGATGTCGTAAGGATACATCCTATCCCAATGTAATGAGTTACAGGGGCACAGAGCTGATCAGTGGCGAGGACATTTGTACTGGCTTCAGCAGCCACTTTAATTCAATGTTTGTTAAGCCAGCCAATAATTACCCTGCATCTTTATACCCATTCAAACAATTTTCTCGTATATCTACCACTATTAATTTTGAGCAATGTGACGTGTTGAAAATTTTAAAAAATGACAAAATTCAGACAGGTCCAGGCCCTGATGGCCTTCCCCAGTCTTTATTATAAATTGTTCCAAGTCATTGTCTTTACCTGTAACAATGATATATAACCGGTCCATCAGTGATGGTGTATTTCCTTCTCTTTGGAAGCAGGCTCATATTGTGCCGATACACAAAAAGTGTTCAAAAAGAGAAATTGAAAATTACCGACCTATTTCCATCTTGAATGTTTTAAGTAAATGCTTTGAAAGAGCTATATATACATCTATATACTCTGTCGTTTCTCAAGGTATCCCTGAAGAGCAGCACGGTTTTACTAAAGGTCGTTCGACTAAAACTCATCTTGCTACATTTACTTCTGATGTAATCGACGGAATGGGTTACCACTCACAGGTGGATGTGATATACACGGACTTTGAGAAAGCCTTTGACCGCGTGGACCATGTTATCCTTCTCCGTAAACTCTACGAGCTCGGTATTCAAGGTGATCTTCTACGATGGATCAAATCCTATATTGAAAACAGGAGACAAGCTGTTGTATTAGGTGGTTATCGTTCTGACTACGTGACTGTTCCCTCTGGTGTTCCCCAGGAGTCAATACTAGGTCCTTTATTTTACTCATCTTACTTATATGATATTGGACGCTGTTTCAGGTATAGTCGTTTCTTATTATATGCTGATGACAAAAAAGATTACGCTGCAGTTAGGTCTCCTGAAGACTGTGTAGTCCTTCAAAGAGAATTAGACCTTTTATCCCAATATTACTTGGAGAATAGGATCGATTTAAATGTTGCAAAGTGCGTTACTATTACTTTTACAAGGAGTTCATCCCCTATTTCATTTGATTATACACTAAGAGGTGTAGTCATTAAGAGAGTTACATCTGTTGTTGACCTTGGCGTTACTCTTGATTCCAAACTAACATTTTCAAATCATGTTGAACGCATCACTAGCAAAGCATACAAAAACCTTGGTTTCATTATACGAACAACTAAATCTTTTAATGACGTTAACTGTATCAAAATACTATATTCTGCTTACGTTCGTAGCGTCCTAGAGTACTGTAGCACTATCTGGAATCCTCACTATGTAACTTATGAACATACACTTGAACGAATTCAAAACAAATTTCTCAAATTTATTAATTGTAAGTTTGGTCCTAATACAATCTCTTTGCATACTTATATTTCACTTCGTCATAGACGTATTTTACATGACATGTTGTTTTTATATGATATATGCGTGGGCTCCAATTGTCCTCGTTTAACTAACTTAATTTTAAAATTAAGAGTTCCTGGAAAACGTACAAGGCACACCACCTTATTTGATGTACCGGTATCGAGGACAAATTATAAGTCTTATAATTTTGCTATGCGTTTGCCGACTACTTGTAACAAACTTTTCGCTGACATTGATATTTTTCATAGCTCCAAAAATGTTTTTAAGCGTAATGTATACAACCACCTTAAGACTCAAGTTAAACAGCTGAATCGATTTAATGCATCACGTAGTAACTGAATTGCACACTAAACAATATAATATAAACACAATAAATATAAGCATAACATCACACATTTTTAATTATCTGTTATATTTTATTTTCCCATATTTTTATTTATTTTCAAGTATTGGTATGTAAATTAAGTAATATTTTTTTTTTTACTATTTTAACCGTTTTTCAGCACTGGAGTGGTTTCTGGTTTTTTGTTTTTGTAAGCATTTTAGTAGTAATATTATGTTAATTTCGTTTTTTTTTTTGGTTTCTTTCTATACGTATAAAAAGTTATTAAAATTGTTTTATATATATATAATTATAATATGACTGTCATTCTGTCGCTAAACATTAGCAAACTGTATGGAAAACAAAATGAAAATCCATAATTGGCCTAGGTTTAATGTATTTATTAGATTAAGTTTACTTGGAAATTTGTGCTGTGGATTTTTTGTTGATATTATAAAATAAAATAAAAATAAAAATAAAATAAATCGCCGATACCGGAATAGTATCAGGTGGTGTTTTGTCCTTTTCTATTATCATTCATTTACTACTACTATATCTCTTTATTTTTATTGCTATCATTGATAGTCTGGTCGAGAAATGAGTTCCCTGCAAAAATTAGTTCTTGTAATTGTAAAAATATGGTTGTTAGTCATTTGGATTTAAAAAAAAATTCTGAGTAATTGGAATTTTGGAATAATCTTCCTCTAAAAAATACAATTGTAATAAATAAAAAAAGAAGAGAAAAAAGGTGTCTCCGTTTTGTAGCTGTAACTCGAAAAGTTTTAAAGATAATTAAAATTAAAAAAAATTCAGTACGATGTGTCTCGACTCCCGGAGTTGAAGCTCCATTATTAATAATTTTAATTTAACATTGAAAATTGGGTTCCGCGCTTCCATTTCAGCGCTGCGTCACTGCCACCGAGCAACAATAAATGTTTTTTTTTGAACATTAAATCCTATTAATATTATAAATGCGAAAGTTTGTATGTATGGATGTATGGATGTTTGTTACTCTTTCACGCAAAAACTACAAAGCCAATTACGATGAAATTTGGTATGTAGGTAGCTGAAGACCCAGAATAACATATAGGCTGCTTTTTATCCCGGAGTTCCCACGGGATTGGGACTTACGCGGGTGAAACCGCGGGGCGCAGCTAGTATTAATTAATTAAGGAGAAAACTCCAAAAAAATTGAAAAAAAATAAAGTGTCATCTAAGATTGCGATAACTTAATAATTTATTTAGAAGATAATTAAGATAATTAATTTAGAAGGTGAACAAAATAATTATCCCCATTATGAGAAAATCAGTTTTCTTCTGTATTATTCCAAAGAGCCCAATTAAAGCAAAACCCCTCTGAAGGTCAACAATCGAGAAGGGGTTTTAACTGTTTTACACATGAATAGAAGATAAATCAAAAAAATGATGAAGGTAGTTAACAATGATTAATTCTGTAAAAGGTTCACCGTCAGCATAAAAGGGTTCTCACATTAGAGCTTAAGAAGCTTACATAAATCGTGGGA
The DNA here is from genome assembly GCA_002245505.1 of Calephelis nemesis. NCBI lineage: Eukaryota > Metazoa > Arthropoda > Insecta > Lepidoptera > Riodinidae > Calephelis > Calephelis nemesis. The sequence continues at coordinate 373,257 of NJDD01001212.1, read as the reverse complement.
GCCAGTCTCGTGTGCCGAGTCCCGACGCCGAGATATCATCAACACTTTCCCGACTTGCAACATTCTGAGCTAGGGATGGGAATATAATGTTGACCTGCGATATTTTTATATTTTTGTAGGATTGGGAACCTACATCGACCCACACCGAGCTGATAATAGAATAAAACATGTATTATAATAAATTTAATATAATAGAAATGAAAAAAAATCTACAGATTTGAAGCAAACCACTTTTAACATATTTTCTAACATTTTTTTTTGGCAAAATATTGTGTAAGTTATGAATTTTAAATTATATTTGTGTAATTTTATGGATAGTAATTAGATAGGTTAGTTATACATTTATTTACACATTAATAAATTATAAATAGTTTAAATATTTCAAAAATTCAATTTGTATATAAGACTAGCGGCCCGCCCCAGCTTCGCACGGTAATGAAATATATATAATTATAAACTTTCCTCTTCGATCACTTTATCTATTAAAAAAACCGCATCAAAATCTGTTGCGTAGTTTCAAAGATTTAAGCATACAAAGGGACATAAGGACAGAATAATCAACTTTGTTTTATACTAAGTATTGACAACGTATTTTTGCGGTGGTCTTTTTGCAACCTAATTTACGCATGGTAATGAACTTGAAGACCGTGAGAAATCTTAAATTTTTTATGTGCTAAGATGTTATAATATTGAAATTGAAGACGATCTTTAGCACGACTACATTTAAATTGAATGTTCGAAATATTTTGACATTTTTCTAACATACAAAAATTTATAATAAAATATGTATCATCATAATTTATCATCAACTTGTTTAAAGTAGACTTATTGTTCAGATCTCAGATCATTGTATGACCACTATTCAAGTAAACAAAACACGTTTTTGAGGGAGATATAGCCATCTATATATTTATTGACAATTAAACCTATTTTTGAGGTCAACTTTAGTACACGTATTTAATTGTTTACTTAGACAATGAATGAGTTGATTGGTTTTTATTTTAATATTTACAACAATTAAAATGTAACTTAATTAAAATCTTTGAATTTAAAACTTTAAAGTGAACTATATATTATTTGCAAGTGTTGTAATTAATCATAGCAGATAAAATTATTAAGATAAGAAACGAAAGTGTTCTTAACTCTTACGGCTTGCAACTCAAGCTCATTAGTATATTATACACATTGAATTATGTCACGACACAAATGCGTATTTTTTTCTACTATTTATAAAAATTATCCTGTTTTGTGTTAAAGTAGTGTCTTTTTGACGCCCATATCCCCGAAGAGGTAGGCAGAGGCACTCATAACTAACCGAAGACATTAAGTCCCACAGTGTGATAGGTAGCCGGGTTCATGTCCAATCCCGGTCAACGTTTTTTTACTATCATCATCGATACATAAAGTAAAAAACTGCATTGCACATCACTACTTGAGTCACATATGCCATCGGCTATTGCGATGCGTCACTGAGTACAGCTAGTAGAGCTAAGCACAATATTTAACATTGGAAAAACGATCTAAAGCCAAATACATTAGTGATTTAGATTATGTGTATGTGATACTAACAAATATAAGACTTTTTTTAGTATAGTAACACACATTCCCCGTGTTGGTCTGGGCTCCTTTGCAGACCAACTGCCTTCCTGCCAGGCAGCTCGTAAAAGGCGAGCATAGGCTTACCGTGTTTCGCAAAGACTCACCCGAATTGGTACCACCGCCCTACCTATTCCTGCCACCATAACGTGTTCCGGTTTGGAGGATAACGTAGCCGGCTAACTTACCTTTGCGCGAGGCTTAACATCCCGGCCTCAGGTTAGCAACGCACCATTACCACCTTTGGGGTCTCTAGGCGGCGTGGGTTTCTTACCATCAGGAAATTTGTCTGCTTGTTTGCCTTCCAATATCATAAAAAATGAACTATAGTAGTAGAAAAATATATAGATATAGTATTTAAATGGCCCAGTGTTGGACAAATGACGTCTTGGGTTCGATTTTCGAGTTGAGCAACTAGAAATGGTTTTTCCATTTTCTAATACAAACAATGTTACACGGTATTAGATAAACGCCCGGTTAGTGATAAGTTAGCCACGTATCGCGTTGTGGGATTAAGTAGTACGTTAGCTAATCGTGGGTACCCTTTAATCGTTAGTAACACTTTACCTAACTCTTCAGGGATAAAAGCTTGAAGATAGTTACTTAGATAGTTACTTATATGGATAAAACCTTGAAGATATTGAATTTTAAAATGCAGTCAATCACAAGGATTTCTTCTTAGTCAAAATATACCTCAGCTATACTTAGATGTTTTTATGAGAATTTTTATTGCGGTACTTATCGTCTTCGGCTAGTCGTGAGAACTCTGTTTGTGTCTCTGTCTACCTCTTCAGAGATATGAGCGTGAATCCTGTTTCGTTCTTTTAATTATTGGTATCAATAGTACAATAAAAACGCTAGAATATGATTTATTGCGAACAATTTAAGGTACAAGAAAAAGCACTCGAGAAGTCGGTCTCCATTTAAATAATTTTACTCAGAATATTAAAGGGAATAGAAAATAAAGGAACTTTTCTGCTAATCTTTTCAGTGATATTCTGGATTGAGAGTACAGAAGCTAACCACGCAGAAGAATAGTTGCCATTACCTATACCCACCAGGGTTATAAAACTATAATACCCCATCCTTTTTTTTACAAGAGGAGAAGGAGGTAAAAGAGCAAGTGGGTCAACTGATGGAAAGTAATCAGCGTCGCCCACGGACATCCGCAACAGCAAGAGCAATCACACCACAATCACAGTAATCACAGATGCGTTGCCAACTTTTAAGGAATGAATACGCTGTTTTCTTGAAAGTCCCTAAGTCATAATTTGTACGGGAATGTCGCCCTCGGTAACTGATTCCACAAAGGTGTTGTGCGAGGTAAAAAATGTCTTCGGAATCGCACAGTTTCTTGCGACTGTTGACTATTTCTATTTCTTTCCACTACAATTATTTGGAAGATTATCGTCGCGGTTACCTCTGTGGTCTAGCGGTTCAGGTGTTGGACTTAACTTTATAAGGTACCGGGTTAGACTCCCGGGTTGGGCACCAAAAAGAAAATGTGTTTTTTCCAATTTTCTCACAAAAAATATTGCTCGAAATTGGATATGTGCCCGGTTGGCGATAGCCTTGTCACATATCACATTGTGGGACTTAATGTCTTCGGCTAGTCATGGGTGCCTCTGCCTACCTCTTCGGGGATATGGGTGTCAAAAAGACAAATTACTCTAGCTTGAAATAAATTTATTAACACAATAACAGTTAGGTATTACGCACGAGTGTTGTGGTATTATTTAATACACATAAGCTAGAGTTGTACCTTTGGTAAAAGTCTGTAAAGGGCATTATTTACGTACGACATTAGGACTTGCCTTGCCTTCGGCTAGTCGTAGGTGCCCATCTTCGCTCGCTTCGCTTCGCATGTAGTATACCATACTAGTGCCCAGATTTTAACAAGGTTAATTACAGCTGTGGCGTTTTATATGTAAGACAAACAAAGCGAATCAATAAATTAAGGTAAATATTTACGCAATTAAGAAAAATAACCTCCAGATCTCCGATATAGCTGAACGTCTTTTAGATTCATCCAATAACCATAAACCTCAAATTGTTTCCACGAGGTGATTATACCTTTACCTAACTCACCGGGGACATGGACATATCGCCGAGGATACCTATTAACTTTGTTTTGTAAAAGAAAAGGCTTTTCTGAAGACAAGATATAACTGATGATGATATAACCTATCACCTATAGGAACTATAGATATTATGGATGTATCACTGTCTTATGGCCTGTATTTTAGGCCTCATGTATTTGTAATTATTACTTATAGTACTTTCTCACGTGCTATTGCAGCAGTAATAGGTAAGATGAGAAATAGGTTTCGTTACGATTCCTGCCACCTTAATTCACACCTCCATATTAGAGGATCGAATAGCCGATAAAACGCAAGAGATGGAACATCCCAGGTTCTGATGTTAACTATCATCATCTTTAGTTTATGGTCTACTTGTATTACTTAATATTGGGAATTCTTCTTATAGGATGATAAGGAGATTTTGGGAAAAGATACTTTGGGAATTCTGTGCTCCAATTGTTTTTTTCCGCACGTTGTTTGTTTTATTGATTGCTAGTGTAATGAATAAAAATGAACTTCCTCGTAAATAACAAACCAAATGGACTATGAAGCTATCAACCTACGTTTGAAATATGTTTCGGGGTCGCATAAACAATATTATGTGAATACAGAAATGTTTGTTACTGATTTCTTTTGTAAGGGTTATTACTATGTTTAGCATTGTAATTATTTACAAAATAATCCATTTTTAACCGACTTCGAAGAAGGAGGAGGTTTCTCGATTCGACGTACATATGTTTTTTTATGTAGGTATGTTCGCGGATAACTTCGTCGTTTATTGACCGATTTTGATATTTTTTTAATTGGAAAGAAATACTTCAAGGGTATTCCCATGATAAGAATGATGATCTTTCGAAAATTGTAGGGGCGACTAGTGCGTTTGTTATTTTTTTGATTTAGTATTTTAAAGCCCTATAATTAAAAAAAGTCTGGAATCGATTTGATGATGGCTCCGAAAGACGGTCGAGGGAACTCCTCAACGGCTTACAGCAGTTACGGTGTTTGGGTTGAAGTCGGTCTTTTTTTGTTGAAAATATATATATTAGGTATAATCCTAAACTCGCCTTAAAAAAGTGTTTGAAATTGGAACTAAACAATAGCGAATACAATTGTAATAGGCAAACAAACAGACTTATTTCCTGATAGTAACAAACTCACGCCGACATGAGACACCAAAGGCGATAATGGTGCATTGCCAACCTGAGGACGGCATGTTAGGCCTCGAGCAAAAGTAACTTTACCAGCTACCTTACCCTCCGCACCGGAACACGTCAACGTCAAGCATAGAACGTTATGACGGCAGGAATAGGTAAGGCGGTGGTACCAATCCTGGCGAATCACTGTAAAACTCTACCAACTAGTCGTATATCACGGTGTTAGCGACGTTAAACCTATGCTCGCCTTTTACAAGCTACCTAGCAGGAAGGTAGATGGTCTCTTCTGCAAAGGAGCCCGGACCAACACCAACATATGTAACATATAATTTATTTGTAATATGAACATCCTACTAACCATGTAAATTTGTTGTCCCCAGTCATTTTTATGTTATCCCCAGTCCTTGATAAGTGTGAAGTTTCAGCGACATTTTAAAGTTATATAAACGTATATGAAATACACACAAGACTCAATCCGCTTTACTACAAAAAACTTAAGAAATCGTTGAACACGTGTTTTCCTAAACACTTTTAAAGTTGGAATGACATGCTACAAACAATCGCCTGGTTTTTTGTGGTAAAGTTGAATTTATTCACAAATAAGTTTTAATATTTCGTTACATAAATACGAAGATCTTAACATATGCAACAAATAAAATAACAGGTAGTAAGAGAGTAACTAAGCAGAAGTAAGAGCGCCACGGTAAATCTGTTGTGTAACGTTCGCTGACCACATTCGTAACAGTGAGATCCTAGAAAGAGTGGGTTTGAAAAAAAGTGTTGGTGTTAAAATGCGAAAGGGCATACTCCGCTGGTTCGGTCATGTAGAAAGAATGACAAATGAAATATTGACAAATCAGATATACAATTCGAATGTGGATGGATGTAGGTACCCGGAGAGACCAAGTTTGACATTCCACGATCTGATCACTCAGATATTATCCGAGGGTGGTGTCAAGAGTCTCCGAAACCGGCTTGTTTGTATAAAAAGGGTAATAAATGTGAAAGAAGCCAGAAAGGTTTGTCAGGATCGTGAGGTCTGGCACTCGATACCCTCTGCCTACCCCGTAAGAGAGTTGGCGTGACGATATGCCATAACCAGTAGTAAGTATTAAGTTACTAAGTGATATAAGTGATAGAGTATCGCAGCGACTCGCCAATGTACCACCGCCTTACCTATTCCTGTCGCCAAAACGCCAGCGCTTGCCGTTACCGTATTCCGGTATGGAGGATAAAGTAGTCTGTAAACTTATTTAAGTCGAAGTCTAACATCCCGGCCTCAGGTTGGCAACGCACCATTACCACCTATGGTATCTCCAAGCGACGTGAATTACTTACCACCATGAAATCCGTCCGCTTGTTTGCCTTCCAATATCATAAAAATGAAAAAAGATAACATTTTTTACAGCTAACTGCCTGCCTGCCTTTCGCATTTATAATGCCACCATGTTTATTTTAGAAAAACTCCTAAGTTAACTTATTCCAATCAAATTTCTTTAGCAGCCATTTATAATTTTTAAAAGTAAAAGATAGAATATTTAACTAATAAATACTTAGTCTGGCCATAAATACTGTTACACTTAAAAATAAAAAAATATTACATTTGAATTTCGAATCTGTCATTTTTATACGATTGTTCATTGTGTT
>NJDD01001212.1:323091-366772 GCA_002245505.1 Calephelis nemesis | reverse complement strand
GTATTAAACTAACACACTGTAAAAGTAATATATGTTATTTGCAGTTAAAAAAATATTTTTTTTCTTTATTACAATATTTATGGCAAGACTAGGTATATATAAATAAATATAATAATTTCAAAGATTACTTAGGGAGAAAAAAAACTTAAAAATTCGAGTGAAAACGGCGACAACAGCTAGCATATAAAGTCCTTCCTAAATAGCTGGTATTTTTTTTAGACAGTGATAAGCTGCCCCGTGTTGGTCCGGGCTCCTTTGTAGAATAGACCATCTGCCTTCCATGCCAGGCAGCTCGTAAAAGGCGAGCATAGGATCACCGTCACTAACATCGTGACATCTGACTAGGCGGTAAAGTTTAGCAGCAACTCGCCCGGATTGGTACCACCGCCTTACCTATTCCTGCCGCCATAACGTCATGACGTGTTCCAGTTCGGAGGGTAAGGTAGCCGGTAAACTTACTTTTGCTCGAGGCCTAACATCCTGGCCTCAGGTTGGCAACGCACCATTACCACCTTTGTTGTCTCTAGGCGGGGTGAATTTCTTACCATCAGGAAATTCGTCTGCTTGTTTGCCTTCCAATAACATAAAAAAAGTACATGTAAGAAATTATATAGAAAAAAAAACATAGCTCAAATATAGGTATATTTATTATCACAAGTGTGACACGTTTTCTCATTAGAATTCTTGATATACCTAGAATTCTTTTTTTATTTAACTTACTAAAATTCATACCAATATGCAAAAGATTGTCTATGTGTTGCTATTTCTCGGCTAAGCCGCTGGTTCAATTTTGATGAAATTTGATATGCTATGCTACAGATCGGAGTTCAAACAAATGACAACTTTGTTAACAGCAGAACACCTCGCTTTTTTGCATTTGGTTAAAAAACACCAATACAGCTACACGCTACAACTTTTAGCATATTCACTAACTAAATTTATCCAACTTTGCCGAATTCAAATGGTTCCTGCTTAGAGTTGAAATCCAAAATCCTCGAAGCCAACTTAGAGATACAACTTTCGGAATTAGGAAATTAAGCTTTATTATTATGACATTTAGAGTTTAAATTAACGCATACATTAATTTGTATTGTATATTTGAGCGAATTGAATGGAAATGCAGAACTTTATTTGGTGTAACAATTGCCCAAATAGATTCCAACATCTAATTGTTGGCAACGAAGTTCGGATCGCTTACTTGCTTTAGTGTATTTTGTTCTATTATTTATCGTTAATTACTATGCAAAATTGTATTTTTATCGTAATCGCCTCTGTAGTCTAGCGAATCGCCTCTGTGGTCTAGCGGTTCAGGTGTTGGACTTGACTGCGTGAAGTACCGGGTTCGATTCCCGGTTCGGACAACAAAAAGAAAATATGATTTTTCGACTCGTAATTAATTTTTCGAATTCCATTTTCATAAACATTTAAGTAAGGAAGTAAACATCTTCACGCCCAAATTACCGAAGCGGTAATCAGAGGCACCACCAGGGCACCCATGTCTAGCCGAATACCATTAAGTCCCACAATGTGATAGGTAGCAAGCCTATCGCCATTGCCAATACATATATCCAATCCTGAACAACATTTTTTTTATTAGAAAATTGGAAAAACCAAATTTACTTTTTTTTGCCTTATACAGAAATCGAACCCGGCACCTCATGCAGTCACGTCTAACAGCTTGACCGTTAGACCACATCGTATTATCGTTAATTACTATGCAAAAGATATGTTTATGAAAAGAGCGTTTTACTGGTAGTAAAGTGTGCTGCAACTATTCTGGGTAGGGATCCACCGCCTAACCTATTCCTTCCACTATAATGACAGTGTCTTGTTCCAGTGTGGAGGGTAACAGTTAAACTTGCATAATAAATGGCCTTACACCTCGTCTAAAAAGCATTGACGCCCCTATAACATCAATGGTGTCTATATACTTAATCTGTTATCTCAATATCAGGAGAGCCGTGTGCTGATTTGCTCTCTTATTATATGAAATAAATAAATAGGTACTTGAATGAAATAAGAGACAAACCCGGAACAACCGGTTTTGCTGGTGGTAAGAAATTAACGCCACCTAGAGACACCAAAGGTGGTAATGGTGTATTCCCCTTCTGAGGTCGGGGTGTTAGGCCTCAAGGAAAAGCAAGTTTACCGGCTACCTTACCCTCCAAACCGTAACACGTCAACGGCCAGCACTGACGTTGTAGCGGCAGCAATATGTAAGGCGGTGGTAACAATCCGAGCGAGTCGCTGCAAAACTCTACCACTAAATTTTGCAAAGGGGGCCCGGCCGTATTGGTATACGGGAAAATGGGAATATTGAAAGTACTCATTTTCTTTTTTATTTGTCGCCCAACTCAAACCCGGGACCTTAAAAAGTCAACTCTGACGTCGGACCGCTAGACTACTGGGGTCACAAAATAACTTATTAATCGCTATTGGATAACACATAGATTTTTGAGGTAAAACACATAAAAACACATGAACGAAATGATAAACATCCTTTTTGAAATTGGTTTCGGATAAATAGTAATACAAAAATATTTCAGCCACATGGAATCAAATGACGTCATATAAACTAGGGTTGCCAAAGCAAGACTATGTTAAGTTATGCAAATCGGATCAGTCGGCGGATCATTTGTATTACAATTACAAATGAATGAATGTTAAGTGACGGATACAGCGTTGTGGTGAGATAGCAAATTGCCAGATTTTATATTTCTACTGAAATATAAACCTTAAATGTCTTGTAATAGAGACGTCTTTATCACCTCATTTGCTGTATTTACTTAGTATTCAGGGTTGCATTTAAATTTAGAATATGTTCTTTTTCTTTTTATATTACAGAAGGCGTTTTCTGGGATGGCTTTTTACGATTATGTTTTTCATTTTTCATTTCTTTTTGTCAAAGAGACAAATATATCTCATTAGTTCTTACTGTAAAATATACATTGCGCTTAGTTTGTACAAAGTTATTTTACATCGATATTAAATCATTTAAAAGACGGACTTGTTGGTCAGGGATCGTATACGCCTAACATCATCAAATAACAAGGCTCGTGTTCGATTCCAGACAGAAATTTGTTTCATAAAACATGTAGAAGTCAAAGTGTGTTTCTGGGTCAAAGTGTGTTTATTAAATTTATTATATTTAGTATTTATTTAAGTTTGTCTATGAATACCAATACTTTTTGTTGACTAACACACAAAACACAAGAATGTTTTTCTTATTTAGAGACTAAATTCAATTTATGTGACTTTTCCTTGTTGTTTTTCCTTGTATTTAAAATAACAAGTATTTTACTACTTATTTTGGAAAACTTTATCATGTACACCTTGATACTGACGAATGAGAACACATCAAGAATACATAAAATTACTGAGTTTAGAACTATTTTTAAAACCGCCTCGTTGGTCGATTGGTTAGCGTACACGCCTAACTACATCGACCAACCGCGAGGCTCGGGTTTGATTCCCGACGGGGGCAGTAAATGTTCACACACATGTGATGAACATTTAAATGTCTGCATTTCCAGGTCTGAGTGTTTATTAAATTTATTCTGGTATCTATTTAAGTATTTTCTATGTATTAGTATCGTTAACTATCACGCATAACACAAGCATATAGCTCGCTTACTTTAGGGTTAGATTCAATATGTGTGTGTTGTCCAATAGTTATTTATTTATTTATTTATACTACTTATTATACTACTTATTTTACCGACGAACGAGAACACATTAAGAATACATGAAATTATTGAGTTTAAAGCCATTTTAATAAGCTATTTATAACTTTTTAGGTTTCCGTAGCCAAAAGCAAAAAAACGAATTCCATAAAGATTCATCATATCTATTGGTCCGTCCGTATTTTACAGCCGCTTTTTTGAAAACAACAAAAATATACTGTTGTTACAAGATAGATACAAGCGGCGAGTGACAGCGACTTGTGGCGCTCTTTGGGGGAGGCCTATGTCCAGCCGTGGACGGCCTTCCAGCTGATGATGATGATGATGATATTGTTGAAACTATGTAATGTGATGTATTCTGTGAACCGGTTTAAGATTGTCACACAAAAACAAAAAAAACGATAAATTTTTCGAGTCCCGTACTTAAAACTAAAACTCAAAAATGTTCTTATTATCAAACCTAAACCTATAACCTATGAATAGGTCTTTAAAAACAAAATTGAGGTTTGTCAGTACCCTTCTTTTCTAAGCTAAGTAGTTTGTGCAAAAGGCACTTTTAAAGTAGTATTATGTGTGTAATTCCTGAAATAAGAGAAAAAACATAACTTAAAAAAATATGTTATGTGGGTATATTACCATGCAAACTCCCACTGAAATTTTTTTTAAAGGATATCTAGTAAATGGTTTTTTATTACGTCATAAATCGTAAACCGCAACCGCTACATAAGAACTCTTCAACTCAAGAATTTTTATTTTACGTTACTTGTTGCTAAGGATATTTAAATGGACAACTTGCGCTTGGTCGCTTTTTTTATGAAAAAGTTAATGAATGTGAAGGAAGCTAGGCTGCAAGTTTCATAACATTAGGTACTCGATACTCTCAGCCTACTTCATTTGGGACTTAGCGTAAAGATAAGTAAGTTATAATAATATGTTAGATAATTGCTCTGGCAACGTTGTAAGAAGCGGAACTGATTGGTTTGGATATTACTTTTATAGCGTTCAGTGCAAAACTTTTTAACAAAAATATTTGAAACGAAATTCCCGTTCTCAATCAACTATACGTACAGATAGAATAAAAAATCCATACAGAATATAAATGCGAATTCTAAAACAAAAATCGTGTGCACTTCGCTATACACATGTAGCTAACTAAAATATTACTCACTTGCATTTTCACGCAGCTTTGCCTGAGTAACTTGGCTTCTACTGCACTGATTTTGATATGAAACATAGCCTGTGTCACTCAGGAATAATGTAGCATTCTAAAGATGAAAGAATTTTTGAAATCGGTCTGGTATACAGAATAAGGGGTTCATTTCAAACAAACAAAAAAATCAAAATTTTCCTCTTCGTCATATTAGTATAGATCAGGGGTGGGCAAATACTTTTGACCGCCTGCCGGTACATTAAAAAAAATCTAGTGGCGGGTCAGTAAATTATAATTATTCTTGAGGCGGGCCGGTTTTTAAAACACCTAAAAATAGCAGTAAATATTAAAACGTTGTATAAAGATAACATAAGGAATTTTTTTATTTTACAATCCTTTATTAAAATTAAATCTATTTATGAAGTCTTAACATAGGAAATACGCAATATATCGCCTCTTTACAAGAACAACGTGATATTTTTTAAACCACAACTTTACAGGAGAGCAATTTTAAACATTTAAGCGTTGATATATTCTAAAATATTGATAATTTTACAGTCGGAAAACAATTAAATTGTTGCGGTTACTAATCTGTGTTCTGATAATAAACAAAAAATAACTCATTTCGATATGAAATAAGTAAAAAAAATGATTTTAAAAAACTCAGACACACATGTCACGTTTTTAATGAAAATATGGCACAAAATGCTTGTAATATATTGATATATCACATTGTAGATGTTAAATTTAGATGTAAGGCTGTGTGATAAGTTAAATAAAACACACTTGTTATAATAAAGATATTGTATTTAAAAAATAAAAATTTACCAAAACAATACTTACACCCTGAAATTAGTTTAAGGCACAATAATCAATACCTAAGAGATCAATGAATCACATAGTACTTAGTACTTGCTTTAATAAAATTATAAGGTAACTAAAAAATATTTTCATACACATAAAAAGATCACAAAATGAACTGTACTTCTAATAGTAATAATTGACGTCTTCTAACACAATTATGGCACCGAGTTTTATAGTTAAAAATAGGAACATGGTAATCACCCTTCATAAACAGAATCACAAGTATCTTAATATTAATAAAAAACACTATCATTTTAAATGTAGCAATTAAATATTTCTCAAAAATACAATTCAAAAAATCTTTGTACTTAATCAGTCTTATTATAACGATTCGTAAAATGGCTTGTGGTATCTAGGAATGAGGTTTTTATTGACCAAATCCCTGAGATCAGCCCTTTTTCTCTCTGCTAGTCCAGGTTTCTGAAAATAAGCTTTTTGTAAATCCAAATTAATGCTTTGGCTATTATGATTTCTCTTTTTTTTCACCACTATAGCTTTCTTGAATAATTCGTCAGGGTATGATTGTTTAAAAAATATAGCATCAGGATCAGAGCTTTGAACTTTTATAACCTTCACTCCAGCCAGTTTAACAGTATTATTGTCTTCATCTTTCAATATTGCAAAGTTCATTTGAGTGCATATACTTTTCCAATCAAAAAAATCATCAAAACACATTTCATTGACATGAAATGGCTCGCTTTTTTTCCGTGCCGCCTTTATAGCCCCGATAAATGCGTCAGGTGTATACATAGGTCCTGATCTCAGTTGCCTTTTAACTTCTCTCTCTATTTGAGAGTGAGCTGAATCACCCTCGTTCTGCGTATGTCCTTTAACGAGGTATTTGTGTGTAATTGATTTGAGATTTGGCAGAGTTTTGACAGCGTAAGTGTACATTGAAATCATAAACTTATTTTTTTGCTGTCCGGCACAATTGTCTGAATAAAAGACAACATCGAGGTTTTCAGCAGTTGCGGAAATTTTCTCCAGGTATTTGTAAACGCAGGTAGCTATTTCATTGACACCTCTATTGGCGTTAGACTCATCCCATACATAACACTCAACTGAATTATTTTGTAAGTTATATATTGTTAAATTAAGTACATTTAGTTTGGACTTGTAGTAAAAAACCGAGACGTCCCCTTTGGGACATTGGAACACTGCTTGAAGATCATAGACCGCTACTAAAATATTTTTGTTGTTCTTATCTTTTTCTTTTTCAATACGAGACAAATTCTTTTCTTTATGATGTAATTCATAATCTTCTTTCTTAGATTCTTTCTCTTCATCTGTAATGTTTTTGTAGGCTTCGCATACATCGCATAAATCCTTTTTTGGGGTAAAAAACGAAATGTTAAAATCTTGTGTGAAAATACGATAAAATGTAATGTAGGTTCCATAGGGGACGTTTTGGGATTTGCATTTTTCCACATAATCTCTATGAAGATCTGTGACAGCTTTGCTACCATCAATATAATTTCGTTTTGAGTTAGCACGAATGTAATGGGACTCAATCTTCGGTATAGACTCAATAAACAATTTGATGCCATTTTTTATGCTTTCGTCTACTGCATTATGGTTTGAATGAGTACCTCGATTGTTTTTCATGAAAGAAATATTAGTATTGCTATTTTTCTTTTTCAAAGCAGTCTCTATGGGTCGATTATTAATCCCCAAAGTATTTTTGAAAAACAATTTACAAACTCGTGTTTTTTCACCCGAAATAGTCAAAAAGAAAGCGTTATTGTTGTTTCGAATAGTTGCAACATTTCCATCGGCATCAACTTTAACGTAACGTTGTTTTGGGACGACTTTTTCTACGCTATTAGCAATAAATGTCCATTGTTTTTCTATTGAACCTAACCTCCAATAGTCACATAAAATAGCCATTCTTTCTTCCTCTGTAAATTAAACCCACATTTTAATTTACATTTATCTTTACAAGAAGTTTTCAATTCTCGACTGGGCATGTTTTTCTTTGATTTGGTAGATTGATAAGGCTTCCCACTATTTCTTAGTCGTTTAGCTACATTGACTTTCCAGTTTGCTTCATTTAATCTTCTTTTTTTACCAATTTTAGTGGGACTAGAATCTAAAACTATTGGAATTACAGTATTTCCGTTACTTACGTTTTCAATCGCAGAAGATTCACTGTTCTCTATGACACCGAGATCGTTGAATTCCATAGCTTGTTCATTTGCAGACGAAAGTGGTTCCTCGTAGTTTTCGATGTCTATTGAAATCATATTAGATGATACCAAAATTTGATCATCCGAAATGTTATTATAGTTGATAGTGAGATTTCGTTGCACGTCAGTATCAGAAGAATACTTTGCACGTTTTGTTGGTTGGGTTTCATAATCAGGATCCTTCACTGAGTCGTCGCTGTCTGAAATATTATAAATGCAATTAATTTCTTGAAGTGTAGTGTGGTATTGGTTTTATCAATTACCTTCGAACTTTATGAGAATAGTGAGACATAAATTAAATTACCTTGATACATAGATGGGCCACTGCTTGAAGAACTAGAAGAACTCGAAGAACTGCTTGAACTAGAGGAATCGCTGCTACTAGTCGAAGTACTACGAGTTCTAATGGAATCTACTCTCTCGACGTATTTGTCTACAAAGAGAATTGAAATAATTAAATAATAGGAACATAACTGAAAAAAAAAATAGTACAAGTAAAAAAATACCTTCTGTTGAAGTCTGCAATGTATTGGTTAAGCTTTTAGCATTTTCATTCTTGTCTTGTGTTGAAATATCTATCTCAGAGTTTGAATCACTTAATTGTAGACTTAGATTATTTTTAACACCTGTAGCTAATTCAACTAACTTCCTAGATCGTGATGCCATCTGAAAAACAAATTCGTAAAAGTGACTTTATTTTAGCAGGTAAAATGTAACTATTAGTAAAATAATAAACCCAAACTTAAAGGTTTACAAAAACAATGATATGAAATAAAATAACCCATAGCATTTGAAAACGATTCATCAGCAACATGGTTGCAATCAAAGATATCACAAAGAAAACTTGGGACTTTTTCATCAATAACGTGACAATAATAATTAACTCATTCGCAATACTCACTAGTTTTACAACAAAATCGAGTTAAACGTTGATATCACATTATTCAAGTTAAAGTAAATAACAACAATAAACGTATCTTTGCACTAAATACGTGGTATACTCGTGATGCCACGTTTTTTGTGAAAAGCGGCAGCACTTCACTCGTTGCGCGTGCGGGGCGAACTAGCGCGACGCGTTGTCGAAGTGGCGCGTCACACCGAAAGAGACAACGTGATAACGCCATTTGCCACGGGTGTGTCGTCTCTTTCACTCATAGCTCCTCGAACATTCACTTTAAAAATGCCGCGTTTTTGTGTAAAATAAAATTCAACATTGCGGTTTTGAATATCAAATAATAAAAAAATACGTTTTTATGAGATGTCACGTTATTCTTGTAAAGAGGCGATATATGTTTGAAGTAACGATTCAGTATCTTAATTGCTCAAATTTTCATAGTCTTTTAACATTTCGACCATTAATTTTTTAAGAAGGTTCATATTTTTTCAAAAAAAAAACCTCTTCGGGCTGGATTAAAACCTCTCAAAGGCCGGATCCGGCCCGCGAGCCGTAATTTGCCCACACCTGGTATATAGATTGTATAGAGAAATTAAACCCAAGACCAAATACTTGGTGAGATATCTATAGAAAAGATTTGTTTTATGATATTGGAAGGCAAATAAGCAGACGTATTTCTTGATGGTAAGAAATTCACTCCACCTAGAGTACAAAGGTGATAACGGTGCGTTGCCAACCTGAAGCCAAGATGCTTCGCGCAAAAGTAAGTTTATCGGCTACTTCACGAAGCGCTGACGTTATGGCGGCAGGAATAGGTAACGCGGTAGTAATAAACCCGGGTGAGTCGCTGCGAAACTCTACCACCTAGTCAGATGTCACGGTGTTAGTGACGGTAAGCCTATGCTCGCCTTATATGAGTTGCCTGGTACAGGAAGGCAGATGGTCTATTCCACAAAGGAGTCAAAGTATCAAATTTCGTGTACTTTTTAAGTAAATTTTGGTGGTATTTTGTGTAATTTTGACCTGTTTAACTGCACAAATGAAGAATTCGTGAAAAAATAGTATATCGTGTATTTTATTATTGTCGCCAAATCTCATTAGACGAGCTTATGTAAGGATGTAACTGCTTCATCTAAGACCAAGACATGACTAATTATGACAACTATTTTATGTAAATACATAGTATAAAAGAAAGTCGCTTCCTCTGTCCCTATGTCCCTTTGTACGCTTAAATCTTTAAAACTACGCAACGGATTTTGATGCGATTGTTTTGAATAGATAAAGTGTTTGAATAGGAAGAATTATATATTGTACATTTCATAACTGTGCGAAACCTGGGCAGGCCGCTAGTAATATATAAAAGTGAATCAATATTTCCCTTGGTCATTAACCAATGGCCGGATAAACCAGTTTTGCTGTCGCCACTGGGACCCCGTACTGGTGCACGCTGTGTCGCCGTGCACCACTTCCGACGGTATGCGGCCCCCTGTTGAGTTAGGCCGCCTGAAGGCGCCGCGAGATCTAGCGCCGCTGGGGCTGTGGATGTGTACGAAAGAGTTCCCGCAGCCCGGTACCTGGTGAAGGGGTGGTCACCGTGGGGTTTTAGTGTAGTAGGAGTCTCACGTAACCCGCCACTTCCCCCGAAAGTGGCGGGTGTCCATGATTGATTTCTCCACGAAAAAAGGATAACATCTATCGGCTGAGCTAGTTTTGAATAAGTCAAACCCGATATTACGAAATTAGGTGATAACTTGTAAATTAACTATGTATACTTTATTAATGGCAAAAGCTTACGGCAAAGCAAAACTTATAACAAAAGAAAAACCAATTTGTATTAAGGCCCCATATTCAGTCAGCCAGAAGAGCCAATCACCGCGCTCCCCCGTTCCATGATTACTATGAACAATGGCGCTCTAAAGTAAACGTCTTAAGCGACAAATCACTATTTTTGACACTATAAAATTAATTTGAAAAAAAATATAAAATCTGAAACACTTATCTTTTAGGTATAGTACTTATAGTATCTATATTTATGTTAAATCTAGTGTCGATATTTTCACAGTTGAAGTAGACAGAAAGTAAAAGCTTTCAAAAAAGGGTTAACTTTTTGATTTTTTTCTATCGAGCAAAGTAAAATGAATCGTGTTTTGGAAACACTAGTCTAGTAATGCATATTCATGTTAATCTTGTGTATTTTTGTCAGCAAGATCCATGATTGCTTTGTATGAAAAAAAACAGTAAACTGCTGACGTATTTTAGCGTATATGGCCCCTAAACAAAAATGTTTACTACAACACTGCCATGACAGCTTCTTGATGCACTTTTGTAACCGATTGTACTTTCGTAAAAACTTCATATTGAATTCTTATTTAAAACCGGTCTAACAAGATATTAATTTAAACCCGATATTACGAAATCAGGTCATAACTTGTAAAATAACTAAACTTCATTAGTGGCAAAAGCTTACGCCCATGCCCAAAGTTATAATAATAAAAAAATGAATTAAAAAAACGTTTACTACAACGGAGAACACTAAGACAATTTTGAGATATACTTTTGTGACCGATTGTACGTTCGTACAAACTTCATATTGATTTTTCATTTAAAACCTGTATAACAAGATATGTACTCCACAAACTTCTGATCGTCCACAATAGCTCATTTAATTTGGTCGACTTCTTCAAACTCCTACATTCGATAAGAGTAAACGCAAACAAGTTTATAAATTAAATCGAGAAGTTTGTATGTTGCGGAATCAGACGCCCCTTGTTCGGTAAATATGGATGTTAACTTTCTCTGGAGTTCCTCTGGTACTATTCTGGGAATGCCAGTTCTTTTTAACCGGCTTTGAAAAAAGAGGAGGTTTTATCGTCTCGTTGGCCTAGGGTTTATCGTATAGGCCTAACTTCATAGACCAACTGAGAGAGTCGGCGCATCCGACTTCCCGATGGAGGCAGGGCTTTATGTGCTGAACATAGATGTCAGTATTTCCTGGTCTGGGTGCTTATTGTGTTTATACTGGTATCCATTGAAGGTATTAGGCCTACTCAAGAAAATAAACACATACAAAATCAGTTACATTTTTTTTTTTCTTCATAATCAACATCAATTCACAGCATTTAGACCAAGGGAAAAAAATCTTCCTATGATATGCGACTACGGTTGTTTTGACCTTGTTGTTAGGGAACAGGAAAAAGTCTGACAGTGCCAGATCAGGTGAATAAGACAGACACGGTAATATTTCAAAGCCATAATTGTGAAACGCTTGAATTCTGCTATTTTTTGACGGATTATTAAGACAGATCAGAATCCCCTCATATACTAACTATACCATCATGGATGGCTACAGTGATAGTCCCTTCTTATGGAGGTGCTTAATGATGGCATTCTGTAGGAGATGTTCTCCATTTGGAGATAGTATGTCCGATTGCTTGGTAAAAAAAATATAAAGTCATATCTAATTATTGCACTCGTTTTGAACTTCACAATTAACTACTCTGAACTGAACTAAAGAATGTGGGTAGATTTGATTTTTAGAATTGAACGGATATGTGTCAGACCGAGCTGAGTTGGTCCGGGCTCATTTGCAGACAGCTCGTAAAAGGTGGACATAGGCTTACCGCCACTAATACCGTGACATCTAAATGTTGACACACCTGAATATTGAAAGGCTATCAAGCAGACGAATTTTTTGATGCCAAAAAATTCACGCCACCTAGAGACACCAAAGGTGGTAATGGTGCGTTACCAACCTGAGGTCGAGATGTTAGGTCTCGAGCAAAAGTAGGTTTACCAGCTACCTTTTCCTCTAAACCGAAACACGTCAACGGCAAGCACTGACGTTATGGCGGCAGGAATAGGTAAGGCCGTGGTTTTAATCCAGAAGAGTTGCTGCAAAATCTTACCACCTAGTCAGATGTCACGGTGTTAATGACGGTAAGCCTATCCGTAGCCTTGACGAGCTGCCTGGCAGGAAGGCAGATTGTCCATTCTACGAAGGAACCCGTACCAACACGGGACTTAGTTTCTATACTATTTCATATCTCTACTGTGACAAGTACCTAAAATATATTCAATTAAAAATGTATGTTATAATAATTACGTCAAAGACACTTCGTCCGTTGAATTTTTCATTAAGATTATTTTATCGTTTTTACTAAGCAAAATTAATTTGATGTTAGAGGATAGCTTTTTCTTTTTATGTAATTACGAAGCAATCAAAAGTTCTCTTTTCTTGTCACAGTTTTCTGAGAAATAGGTGATAAATAAAATTGTTTAGTGTTATTGCTTTAGGGAGATTTTAATTGAAATTTGAAGATTTGCTACAGTTTAAACAAAAGCCAATTAAAATTAAATTTTATTTACATTTGATACAATCTTGGGAAAAAATCTGGGAAACAACGTAGGTCGATAAAGCTATTTGAACTAACATTTTAAATTATTCATACGGGATACTCACGATCTCATTTTATTTTATTTGTCGATATTTCGGCCTAGTTAGCCGTGGTCACCACGGTACTGCGGCAGCGAGCTATAACGACAGCGACATCTGTAGCGCCAGATGAGCCTGTCAACTCCCCGTCTGATTCTTCTTTTTGTAAAGCCCTTGTCACTATTATTTATGGGCACTTTATCGCGAAATACAATACTCACAATATTTACTATCGTTTATTTGAACTAGTTATACAAATCAATATCATTAAGTAAAATATAGATTATTACTTGAGTGTATTCCCCTATTGAACTGGGTCTCAGATGTAGAACAGACTATCTACCTTCTAACAAGGTCATAGTGGTAGAGTGCTGTGCAGCTACTGGACTGATTAGGTATCCACCGCCATGCCTGTTCCTACTAACTTATTGACAGTCATGTTTCGGACTGGAGGGTACGGGTATTGGTAGCCAAACACCTCGGTCACAAGACACAAGTTCTATAGCATCTATTGTATCTTTAGGTCACAATGGTCACTTACTATCAGAAGACCCGTATGCTTATTCGCTGACTTCTCGCATAAAAAAACTATATACTATCGTCTACCAGTGTTTGTAACATCACGCGCGTGAAATTTACCAAAAAAGTCTAAAATATGAGTCGCTTAAGTTACAACTTATTACATCACCTACCTATCAGTAAAAGTCACCTAAACATCGGTCTAGATGTTTCAGAGATTAGCCAGGACAAACAGACAGACAGACTTATTAATATCGGTTGGACTTCCTAAACTATATTTTATTATCATCTTTTAGCCAACCGGTATTACATCCTAAGCATCATCAGGGCTATAACAATTAAATTCTGTTTAAAATAGTACAAATAATTAATTAATATGCAATTAATTAACAAAATAGTTAATTGCCTATACTAAAAAAAATGTTTTAATATTATTTATTTGAGCGTTTATTTGAGCGCAATTTTTCTGCCTTGTTCTAACAATAAATTTAGAAACCGATTTGAAGTGAAATCTGAACATAGGTTAAAACTTTTGTTACCATTTATACTAAATAATATTATTATTAAAATATGATAAAAATAAAATTATTTGACATTTGTGACTAGGTTTTAAAAACAATTAATACAATGCACCAATTAAAAATGAATACCGAATACCGAAAACTACTATGTCAGGAAACCAATAGATATATTCATGCCAAGTTTCTTACGGGGTAGGAAGAGAGTATCGTGTGCCAAATCTCACGATCCGCGCAGATTTTTCTTGCTCCACATTCATTACCCTTTTCATACAAACACGCCGGTTTCAGATACTCTTGACACCAGCCTCGGATAATACGAGAGCGTTTTGATCATAGAATTAAAACCTAGGTCTCCCCGAGTCCCTACATCTATTCACATTTGCATCGTAGGTACATCTGCATTGTCAATTTTTCATTTGTCATTCTTTATAAAAAAAAGTGTCTTCACACTAATATCCCCGACAAGGTAGGCAGAGACGCAACCAGGGCACCCACGACTAGGCGAAGACACTTAGTCCCATAATATGATAGGTGGCAAGCCTATCGCCAACCGGGCACATATCCAATCCCGAGCAACTTTTTTTACTAGAAAATTGGAAAAACCAGATTTTCATTTTGTTGCCCGACCCGGGATTTAAACATGGGACCTCATGCAGTCAAGTCCAACACCTAATTTCAAGTACAGTAGTAGTTAAATTAGTACACAGTAGTAGTAGTACTACAGTAGTACTTAATAGTCCTAGTTTCAAGTATAATCATTTATCCGCATTCGCATGGTATGTCTGCTTTGTCAATTTTTCATCTGCCCCCAGCAATTTATTATGAAAGAAGTAAGTTTGGGAAACAATGGCTTATTATGAAATTTATTATAAAATAAATATGTTTGGGAAACAGTGATTTTATTATTAAACTTATAATGAAAGAACTATGTTTGGGAAACACTGATTTATTTGTATAGATTTTATACAGAACCCTACGTAAGTCAGTTACTAAATATCCTGTACAATCAAGCCATATTCACAGGACGTCGGGGGACGAGTGAAGTTACAAATTTAGTTGGTGGCGCACCAAACTTAGTTCACAAGTCCCCATCTGACACATTGTAACTTAATATACTACGTAAAGGGAAATATATTATAATTATTAAGTTATTTACGGGCTTAGTTCAAGGGTCGTAAGCCTAAGGCGTAGTCGCGTAAATCAGAAAGCTTGGAGCAAGCACGCAGATACGTTTTTATTGTATAACATTGTAAGTAATTTAAAAGTAAGTATCCTCACGCTAATATCCCCGAAGCACGTAGAGACACAACCAGGGTATCCACGACTAGCCTAAGAAACTAAGTCCCTCAGTGTGATAGGTTCGAAAAACAAATGAACTCGATTAACATATATAAAAAATAAGAGTCAAACATATAACCTCCTCCTTTTCTCTAAGTTGGTTAAAACGAATTCAATTTTCCTTGGATTCAATTTTTAAATAAATAAATGGTATAAATATGTCTCTGTACAAGTTACACCAATTGAATCTAACCCCAAAGTAAGCAAATTATATACTTGTGCTATGGGTGTTAGACAGCGATTCTAATACATAGAATAAAATAATAAATTTAATAAACACCCAGACCCGGAAATGCAGACATCTAAATGTTCATCACACAAATGCCTGCCCCCGTCGGGAATCGGCGCAGTTAGGCGTGTACGCTAGCCACTGAATCAACGAGGATATAACTAAAATTTAACTAGACATATGTGAATATCCTTGCACAAGTTAAAGAAATTGAAAATAACCTCAAAGTAAGCAAATTATTATCCTTGTCTCATGAATATTAGTCATCGAATCTAATACATAAAAATACTTAAATAGTAACAGATTAAATACATGAAAACCCAGATCCGGAAAAAAAACGAAACCTCAAGATTGGTTGGTGGAACTAGGCGTATAGGTTAGTAAGTTATATATTAATACGTGATGCCAAAACTTCGGACCCCTTTTTACGAAAATTGCGCGGCAGCAGAAGCATAAAATTTGGCTCACTTATAGTTTATGTGTAGGAGAAGTGCAGAACGATAATATTATACAATATTAATGCTTATAAAGTACATTAAATCAATAAATAAAACATTACTCACACTACCATACATTTGACACACAGAAACAAATATATTAATGATAACGATTAAAGATCACAGATGGCGCACTAAAAAGTTTGGAAACAAAGTAGTTGGTCTTGAGAAATGAAGATGGCGTTCTTACCCACAAGATATTAAAATGTATTATATAGTCGAATTTTGACCAACGGGCGACCACTGGTTTAAATAAAACTGTGAGTCATCGTTAAGACAACAATATTATTGACGCAAACTGGACTACATTAAATTTAGAATTAATACGACGAAACCTTTTGTGTGGACGATTTGTGTTGAAAATTTTGGATAACGGTAACTTTGTAAGCCTTAAACTTAGTTAAATATTGTATGTTTAATAATTTACATAAAAATAACTAGCAGCAAGGGCTACAGGTCTTAGTCGGTCTCAGAAGGGCAAAAAAAAGAAAACTTGGACTGTCCGCAGTTATTTGTTTTTTTGCGCGAACTCACGCGTTTAGTCTTTTTGTGGTTGTTATTTATGAGGTCCTTTTATTTGACACCGTAACGAAAACTTCTGTGGCAATTTAGATACATATTAGACTTCAAAATTCCGTTAACAGTTATTATCGGAAACAAGTGGTTGAATTATTAATATTATTGACAAACTGTAGCAGAAATTCCTTGTTAGACCTTTGAGCATGTTCACGCCCATATCCCCGAAGAGGTAGGCAGAGGCACAATGTAACTAGACGAAGATATTAAGTCCCACAATGTGATAGGTGGCAAACCTATCGCCAACCGGGCACATATCCAATGCCGAGCAATGTTTTTTTTATTAAAAAATTGAAAAAACCCAATCTTCTTTTTGTTGCTATGATGCTATTATGAATTCCAAACATAACTTTTATTTCTTCTAAAATTCTCAATCTTTCATGTATTTAAAACTCATAATAAATTTAAAGGTGTCATCCATCATCCCAGCCACCTTGAGCTGAAGGGTTCGAAGTACACCTGACCGGAATAAACACTCAATGTGCATTAACAAAACAAGACAGATTGGAGACTCAGCATACCCTCTGACACACTTAACATAACATTTGCATTTTCGATTTTACCGCTCCCCAACTTTGCGGG
The DNA here is from genome assembly GCA_002245505.1 of Calephelis nemesis. Taxonomy (NCBI): domain Eukaryota; kingdom Metazoa; phylum Arthropoda; class Insecta; order Lepidoptera; family Riodinidae; genus Calephelis; species Calephelis nemesis. The sequence goes on along the minus strand of NJDD01001212.1, from coordinate 349,300 downwards.
CTTATGAGAGAATTCACTCGACTGGGTAAAGCATGTTAAAATATTCGAAAGGGTCCTTCTATAGTTGTTTGTTGATAAAGTAGCCATTTACTGTCCGTCCATACTTTATCTCCTGTTGAAAACCCGTGCGTGCGTGCGTGTATGTTTGTGTCAATCTGTATTTGCATTATTATTTCTATTCGAAAAGCAAACGTATCGAGATGGTTTCGTATGTTGTAAGACATAATAAAAATAGGTTATAGTAGAGGTTTTTTATTCTCTGTTATCGCCTTTGTGGCCATGAGGTCCCGGGCTCGAATCCCGGGTCGGGCAACAAAAAGAAAATTTGAGTTTTTCAATTTTCTAATTAAAAAAAATGTTGCTCGGGATTAGATATGTGCCCGGTAGGCGATAGGCTTGCTACCTACCTACCTTCTCTTCGGGGATATGGGCGTAAAGATACTATACTACTTATTATTTCTATTCGAAAAGCAAACGTATCGAGATGGTTTTACATGTTGTAAGAGATAATAAGAATAGGTTATGGAGGAGGTTTTTTTTATACTTTTGAATTATTAGTATTATAAGTAATATAGGAAGAGTATGATTGTTTTGCTTATCCTTTTTTAACGTCACAATAGAGAGATGTAATTTTTGTGAAAATACCTAATTAAAGGGGTCCTAGATCGTTTGATTTTGCCTGGACCGTAGGCTTAATACAAAATTTAAGAATAACCGGAACATGGAATCAAATTTTTATCTAAGATTACACAATACATACATACATACATACATACATGCATACATACATACATGTCTTCACGCCTTACGGGGTAAGCAGGGAGTATCGAGTGCCAAACCTCACGGTCCTGACAAAACTGTCTGACTTACTTCACATTCAACAGACCGGTTTAGGAGACTCTAGACACCAACCTCGGATTATATCTGAGCAATATGATCGAGAATTCTCAACCTTGGTCTCCCCGAGTCATCACATCCATCAACATACAACCAACTACCATTAGTTGTTAATGTCAAACATAGCGAGGTTTGCCGGTGCGGCTAGTATTGTATAGACTTCAAGTATTGTTTTATTATATGCTTATTTATTTTCACCTCTGTGATCTAGCGGTCCGGCGTCATGACTTCTTCAGGTCCCGGGTTCGATTCCCGGGTCGAGCAATATAAGGGATTTGTTGAAATGTAGGGATTGCTTGGGATTGGACATTTGCCCGGTTGGCGATAGGCTTGCCACTTAACACATTGTGGGACTTAGTGTCTTCTACTTGTTGTAGGTGCCTTGGCTGAGACTCTGTTTACCACTTCAGGGATATGGACGTCAAGATCATTTTTTTATTTATAGAAATTTGTTCGTCCAGATACATGTAAAAATCTTTCTATTTCAGTAGTACATTGTCAACTTCTGATTGATTTTGTAGTATTTATCATGATTATTGTTTAATTATCTATATGTTAAAACGTGATACCAAAATTTGAACCACTTTTTACGAAAAATGCGCTTAGTGTACTTTAAATTAAATCAATAAACAAAACATTACCCACACTACCATGCATTTGACACACACAAACAAAAATATTGATGATAACGATAAAAGATCACAGATGGCGCACTAAAAAGTTTGGAATTAAAGTAGTTCGTCTTGAGAAATACAGATGACGTTCTTGTCAAAAAGATATTCAAATTTATTAAGGTCGAATTTCGACCAACGGGCGACCACTAGTAATTATTAATCTCTAGGCCTCTTCGCATGGCGTTCGTTCTCTTTCAGCGAACCTTTTTCAAATTTTGTTTCCGAGTAACAAAATACCGAACAAGAAATACGAAGAAGAATGAAAGGAACTTGGAAAATGTTATGAATACTTAATTAAATTTTCGAAAGTCAGATGGAGATATAATTAAGAAAAAGGTTATGAACAGTTATCTCTTACCGTCATACGTACGTTTGTCAAACTTGAAAGTTCAACCACTGAGCCAGAAGTAAAATCGCTATCTGCCAGATAAGCATGATAAAAGTAAAAAAGACGTGTGGCACTCGGAGACTGCCACGGAAAGATATTGCATAAGCAGGCATGAGTCACCAAATTGTGGGGCAAAGAGGGGGATTACGCACACGCAGTAACGACGATACAGCCAATGCCACCTAGACGCGAGTTGCTGAACTAAAGAGACAAGCGTGATCAAAAAGCCATCAAAAGTTCTGCTATTCATCCATAGGCGGCAAAACTAAAAAGTGTCACCGCTGTGCCGGTTGTAGTGGGGGTGTTAGGTTGTTTTCGTTACGGAATTTCTGGATTCGGTCTCCACGCTCAAAGCCCGCGATAGAAGCTATGCAATAGCTTAAAAATTTGTTAAAAATAAGTTTTAAATGCAAATCCACCTATATAAAAAAATGAATGCTCATTTTAAGAAGTCGCCACATCACGCTTAAACGGATGAATCGATCTTTTCTTTTATGTAGAATATTGTCAGGAGAAAGATCGTATGCAGAGAAAACTCGAGAAAGTTTCACAGAAAATAAATAAAACAACACTTGAATTTTTCACTTGTACAAAATGTTAGTATGTTATTAAATAATTTAAAAAGAAAACTTACATTGATGGTCAAAAAGAACTGTATGAACAACAATTATCTCTCTAGACCGCTCACCCAGTAATAAGAACCCAACACCAACACCTGGTTCAGTCTCCCGCGTGACATCATTTGGTGCTAGCGTTATAAAAAGTAGTAGAATCTGTACCAACAATGATGTCTGAGGCTGAGTAACCTGTTATTCCACAAAATCCATTAATGTTGTTAAAACTACTAGGTTAGCTACACATTAGTCATTCAAAATAATAGATTATATCGGCCAGAAATAAGTAGCAGATTAGATTTTAAACTTTTTTTGGATTTTTTTATGTTTGACTGTTTCCCAGCTGTTCAGCGATTCACTACTGAACTGGTTCTGACAAAATTTGGCGACTGAATGTACTATATTCTATGAAAGGTCCAACTTTGAATCCCGTTTTTTCATAGGGTTTGAGTGTTACACGGGAAATGTTAGACGGTCCAATTAAAAATTTGGATAAAAGACATAAGTGTATATTCCCATACTTTTTTTAATTTTAAAGGGTATGCTTTAAAGGTTTTCCAGTAGACGTTTCCAGGTCACCTAACGACAACACAAGACTGACCTGAACCTCTCAGTATAAACCACTTTAAATTCATAAATAACTTTAATCTTTCATAACTTTAGACCCGGAATGTATAACATCATTTGAGTGAACAAATAGTGCACATCTAACTGGCTTTTAAACTTCATTAAGCATAAAATTTGACCGTAACAATATAAAAAAATAATAAAGTATGTCTGTTTACTACATTCTTATAAAATTTGACTTAAAAATCCAATATGAAAACCCCTACTGTGGTAAAATTTTGTATGCAGAATTTGTTTTTTTATTTAATTTAAAATGATATTTAGAAAATAGTACAAAATAACACTACAATATTGCGTACACAAACGTTGTGTATAGTCTTTTTGTCAGCTGTAGTACTAAGCAGTATTCGCCTACGTATTAAGTCTATGAACTCACGGAGCGGTTTATAACCGCGCCCGCGGCTGTCGCCGAACTGCGGTTTCATTTCAAAACTCACGAGACCGGTAATTTGTGTGGTCACACAGCTGTTACAGTTGAAATTGTCACTCGAAAACTTGTACGATTCTACGGGCGGGCGACGCGACCGCTGCCTCGGGAACCGCAAACAACCGCGGGCGTTGCGGGTGTAAAACGCGTCATGAAATTTGCTCTTACTTTTTGCGTATAAATCTACATTTTACAGAACCTGCGGGACCGCAATCGCCGCGGACGCGGTTAAAAACCGCTCATTTTAAAGCTTGAAAAGAAATATTTAAGAACCAAAACAAAACACATACTTCGACGCTGGTAGTCCAGTACCACTAGGAAACTAAACATTCAAATAAGCTTAATCACAAAAAACATTACGTATCTACCTAATTCCTCACATAAAATGTTATGTCATACAAACATCTGTTTGTCAGTGGCCATAATCCCAGTTTAGAGGCTGTTAAGCGGTTTGAACAAAGCCGGGCCGGCGAGCAGGTACAATAAATTTTGAGCTAATCCTAGACGGTGGCGGTTAGGTCATAAAGATTACAGAGCGGTGCGACATGAGTAATGTGTATGAGGTACCTTTCTGAACCCGTTACTGAATTGCTGTAAGGCTTGATGAATGATTGATATTTGAATGTCCTTTGTTCAAACGACCACTTCGTTGGTTTTGAATTCATTACCAAAAAAATGGGTTGTACTCCGGGAGTCCCGGCAGAAGTGAAAACTTGAATATTAACGTAGTGCATTTTTGATATTTGGAATGGTTAGGGAATACTTTAGCACGAATTGCTTTAATTATCAGTATGTACTATCATTTATCTGGTAGAATACAATATTCACTTATTGCGCTATCGTACACAAACATGACAACACGAAACAACATTGGCGCAAGCCCTGCGCTGTCTTATTCGCGCAAGCTCCCAGCGCCGTATTACGAATTTTTGTTTTACGAATCAGGCCATGTGTCCTGAAGCGAGTTTAAAAGTTTTTACCCATTCCGAAAACATGCGCAACGCTGCCAAAGAAGTTTTCACTTCAATAAAATAGTTGTGCTTTTTGCATTTTTTTGCAACAACGTTGCCTTGGATTGGAGGAGTACACAGTCAGCGATAGGCTAATCACCTACCACACTGTAAGACTCGTAAGTTCTTTTCTCTAATCGTGGATGACCTTTTTGTGCCCCTGAATACCGTTTTGGGGTACGAGCGCACATATACTTTAAAAAAGGTTAATTTGTATATTTTTGTGTAGATTTATGTAATTTGTATATTGGTTTCGACGTTGTGTAATCTCTAGCAATCAGGGTTTTTGTTTTCCTTTCGGATTTCTTGACGATATTTATATATTACTTATGGACGTTGTGTGCGATAATAATCTCTTGCAATAGGGTTTTTTGTTTTCCCTTCAGATTTCTTGACAAAATTTATATATTACTTATTATATAAAACATTAAAACGTCTAAAATTTTTACAGTGCGTTTTGCTAAAGCCAGTCACCATGTAAGAATTTGGTATTAAAGGTAACTTTATAAGTTTACCTTAAATACCTGCTAATATCCCAAAGAAGCACACGACAATGAAGCCAATGCGAAGATTGAACCTACAATCCTTCATTTAAATGCGTTATACACATAATATCAGATAAACTCGTCAAGGTAAATCTATTACTATACAAAAACAGTTTCCTCTCATCATTATACCCACGTTTGACCATAACAAGGTGTAGTTAGCCGGGTAAAATTGGACTAATCCGAATACCATTTATAAGAAAACGCTGTTAAACTGAACTCTAAAACGATAGGCATAGAGTTCAGAATCACCCAACTTTATGACAAATTCAAAACGGATTCCTAGGGATAGCAAGTTAATTAACCTAGTAGGATGTAATATAGTTTGTGATATCCCTTTAGGATTAATGCGGTGATATCCGCCCCTTTATTATAATGAAGATTTTTGGGTCAGAGTGTGTTTGACTTTGATCATTTTGTTGCTTTCGTTTCAGTTTAGTAGGTGTATGGGTATATGTGCCTATTCGCGTCTACCCACCAATTCGCGTCCATTTCGCGGACTCCGTTTAAAAAACCCTTAAAAATAAGTGTACTAACAAACTAGGGAATGAAAAGTCGTTTCTGTCTATAATACAATATATTAGTAACACATATACCAAGACAAAAGAACTGTTCACATAATTTTTCCTGTTTAAAAAAAATAATGAATCTTAGCTATACAAAAAAGTTGTGTAAATAGCTATAATTTTAGTAAAAAAAAAAAGAACCGGCGCGCGTTTCATACGTAATTTTTCAATGTTTTAATATTAATTAAAGATTGTATTAGTTCCTAGATCTTGCAAATGAATAAAATAATAAAAATAATGATGATTTTGATTGACTATTGTATTTTTTAACTTTTTTTTAATTTAATTTAATTGGTATACCAATTTTACGAATTAGCCAGTTCTTATCTTACTATTTATAACTTGATCCTTTATTTTAATATAAAGAAATATGTTATAAGGATGAGGTTTTATTTTGTTTTTACCATTATTATTATGCTTATTCAAATAGCCAATTTGCGTCCACATAATTATGGTAATAAAAATAGAAAAAGAAAAAGACATAGATGTCGAAATTTACCTGGACGCAAACTGGATGGACGGATTATACTGTATACCAGTTTGCGTCCACTTGTTTATTTAAATGCTAAATCTTAAGTAACTGATTTATAAAATTAAATCAGAAAGTTATTTATAAGTGGTAGTCGGTAGAGTACATTGTATAATCCCATCGGGACTACCACCACCGCTCCGGAAGGGAACAAGCGCATTAAACAGTTTCTGCCTTCTTTCACTTATACACAAGCAGCTATATGATAAATTTTAACTACATAAAGACAAATATACTATAATATACTTATATTCAGGCTTGTACTCCCCAAAGTTGACAAAGGTGCAACTAGGCCACTTACGATTAGCCTTATGATACTTAGTTCCACAATGCAATAGATGACAAACCTATTGCCAATCGGGCACATGTTTCATCCCGGATAACGATGTTTTCATAAGAAAATAATAAAGATATAGAGCATATCAACAGCGAAAGAGGGAACACGATAGGTAAAAATTAAAGGAAACTAAAAATTTTTGTAAAATTGACGTGCTCGATGTGAAATATCTAAGAGAAAATTAGCTACCTGCAAATCTAACAAAATCTTTTAAAGATTTTAAAATGTTTGTATTCTAAAATTAAGCTATTGTGGATGCGAAAAAAAAAATTAAATGACCTAGTGGTGACCTGCCTTATATAAACAATCGATGATGTAATTTTGGGCTAGAAATCATCTGAGCTGCAAACAGTAATCAACTAATTAATGAAGATTGGAAAGAAAAAGGCGTTCTACATTTGAATGCAAATGAAACTAAAATAGCATATAAAAGAGATGTAGTCATAACGTATTCAAGAGTTTTAGTAGAGGTAGTAGCGCTGGTGCAAGTAAATGAATTGGTTTATCCGGGTAGTACTTTTTGCAGGGATAGTTTTATTGATGGCAATCGTAATAATAAGATCAGAGAAAGAGTGAGATTAAAAATAAGTATTTTGTTACAATGTAGAGTAAGGGCATGTTCCGTTGTTTGGTACACGTTGTAAGAATGGCAGATTAAAATATGCCAGTACAGATATACATTGCGAAACTGGAAGGACGTTCTTAGTTACCCGGGGAGACCTAAGTTGATATTCCATTGGCAATTTAACCCAGGGCCAACTCACGCCATCACAGTCTCCACAACCAGCTTCTTTGTTTGAAAAAAGGAATGAATGTGAAGGAAGCTAGTGACACTTGGTACTCGATATTCTCTGCCAACCCAGTAAGGAACTATGCGTGAACATATGTATTTATAAAGAAAGACTTAAAACCCAACATTTCTATAAATTTTCTTAATAAAATCTCCCCTTCAAATTTGGTCAAATTGCCATATTTCGATTATTTTAATTATTAAAAAAATTATCACTAGACATTTTAGCTAAAACTTAGCTTAATCCTGAAAAAGACTATACTACGGCTGGGTTATAATATTAGTTAATTCAAAACTAGATCTAGAACATTTTTATATTTTATCTCAAACCTGGAAACTCCACTAAGTGAACGCAAATAGACGAAACAACCCTAACTCCTTTTACACGTTTTTTTAGAATACAGCAACTAGATTTTTTTTATGATATTGGAAGGCATCAAGCAGACGGATTTCCTGATAGTAAGAAATAGAGACACCAAAGTTGGTAATGGTGCGTTGCCAACCAGGGGCCGGGATCTTAGGCCTCGAGCAAAAGTAAGTTTACCGGCTACTTTACAATCCAAATCGGAACACGTTATGGCGACAGGAATAGGTAAGGCAGTGGTTTCAACAACACCAAACCGGGTGTTGTTGAAACTCTACTTATAGGTTTGTTACTAATTTTTTTTTACAATACGACAAAACTGATGAACCAGGTTTAATTAATGTTTCGGTATTCCCGGACCAACATGGCATACAATTACATACATATTATACAACAGCTAGCTGTTCCGGGTACTTTCCCTTTATTTACTTTACAATACTTTATTTCGAAAGATAGCAAAAGATACAGACATGTCCCGCATGTATTTATAAACATGCTATTAATAGTGTTGAGTCATTTATGATGTCACTAACATAGGCGAATGTTTGTTAATTTAATAATAACTAGAAACTATTAGTCATATACATATTGGTATAACATATACATATAATCCATTGCGTAGTTTTAAAGATTTAAGCATACAAAGGGACAAAGAGACAGAGGAAGCGACTTTATTTTTTTATATTGTACGATGTAGTGATAATAACAAATAAAATTATTTAATTAGGCTCAACGTTTTGGTTAGGGCTCCTTTGCAGAATAGACTATCTGCCATTCTGCCAGGCAGCTCGTAAAAGGCGAGCATAGGCTAACTGTCAATAACACCGTAACACTAGTTGGTAGAGTTTCGCAGTGACTCACCCGGGGTGGTACTACCGCCTTACCTATTCCTGTGGCCATTGCATCAGTGCCTGCAGTTGACGTGTTCCGGTACGGAGGATAAGGTAGCCGGTAAACTTACTTTTGCTTGAGGCCTAACATCCTGACCTCAGGTTAACAATGCACCATTACTACCTTTGGTGTCTTTAGGCGGCGTGAATTTCTTACCATTAGAAAATCCGTCTGCTTTCTCGCCTTTCAATATCATAAAAAAACACCAGCTCCGAATCAGTGCCTATCTTTCCAAAAAAGGAATTTTAAAATCGGTTTCTTAGTGCCTGAGTAATCGCGTGACAAACATACAAAAACATATCATCAAACTGAGAACCCCCCTTTCTCAAAGTCGGTAAAAATAAATGGTTTACATCAATACAAAGTGAGCAAAACAAGAACCGGTTGAAAATGACAAGAAACTAATATTGAAGTGGCAGAAAATTGAGAAGTATTGGAAAAATAAAATAATGTATGGAAAAACAAATACCAGATACAAAATGTCCCAGTCCAAGTGTCCGGTACAAGGAACAAATAACTCGAGAACGAATAACACGTGAGCGAAACTAAATTCTCAACATATGCCCGAACCCGGCAAAATCTTCTCGGATGTAGATTTAATAGATGTGACCTATTTTTAAAACCCATTTGAAAAAGATGTGTGTTCTATGTTTGACGTATCTCTGTGTGTGAGTGAGTGTGTGTGTGTGTGTGTGTGTGCGTGTGTGATCATAGCTTTTAAACCGATGGACGATATCGATACTGATTTTGATTCAAAAGCTGGCATGATCAAATTGGTTCTCAGCAATTACAACATACAATAATTTAGTAATATTATGGTTTACAATCTCCAAGCAAAGTTCTAAGTAGGCTACTTTAGTCAATTACAAAGTAAAACATATTTTGCGTTTCACAATCATAAAGTAACACTTATCATGACTCAAACTGCCCAGTAACTTATAGATTAGATAAATTAGCGATTAACTTGTTTACTTATCGAGTAAACTTCACCTTTTAACATAATAATAAAACAGTTACTAACGTTTAGATTTTTACCTATTATAGTGCAAAATGTTCTTTAAAAATGTTATATTTTTTAAAACCATTGAAGAGGAGTTAGTTGAGTTTTTATTTAGTTCCGAAACTTCGAACTGCGTTTTGGCACGTATGGCACGGCATTTTTTTTATTTAGCATTAAGCAGCTAATTGACGCTTCAAAATATGTCATAATAGTTCTGTTCTTAAGTAATTTACTCGGTAAGTTACTACTCATTCATTTACTTATACATTGTAAAATATAGAAAGTTTACTATTTACTTAAAATTACTCATCTGTTTTTAGTGTATATTAATTACTAAATAGCCTGCGAATAAAGTGGCTATATACTGAGGGATGGACTGAACGACACATCGGATTTAAAGTGGTTCGTATTTATCATTCGGCTACAAAATCCTAAAACGTCCACAGTTATTGGCCTATCACCTTAACAAGACAGCTACGCATTATGTGTTCAAATGTATCTACAGGCCATCTTTGTAATGAGATTGTTTGCTGTCTCATGATATTTTTTTTAATATTGGAATGCAAACAAGCAGACGGATTTCCTGATGGTAAGAAATTAACGCCGCCTAGAGATACCAAAGGTGGTAATAGTGCGTTGCCAACCTGAGGCAGGAATGTTAGGCCTCCAGCAAAAGTAAGTTTACCGGCTACCTTACCCTCCGAACCGGAACGCGTCATGCCATTATAGCGGCAGGAATAGGTAATGCGGTGGTGCCAATCCGGGCGAGTCGAAACGCCAAAATAAAATCATAAAAAAACGCAAACATCTTCTAAGTGCCTTCCCTTAAATTTCAGAGTGAAAAATGTTAGTTTGAGTAAAAAAAAATATGTATTACATTATTTTTTTATTATATCTTAAACAATAATTTTATAGTCGAAACATTTTACATTTTCTCAATAAACAAAAACCGCAAAAATACTTACTAGAAAATTGGCATTCATTTCAAACGATTTCAAAACTAAGCAACAACTGACAACGTGATTAAGCAGCAAAGTTGATTATTTTTTGCGCGATTGCTTACATCTTCTTTAAAAATTCACAAAGGGTGCAAACATAAGAGTAATTAGGTATCTAAGAATATTAGATTGTGAGAACAAAAAGAAAATTTGGTTTTTCTAATTTTCTAATAAAAAACTGTTGCTCGGGATTGGATATGGGCCCGGTTGGCGATATGCTTGCCACCTATCACATTGTGGGGACTTAGTGTCTTTGGTTAGTATAAGGTGGCCTGATTGTGCCTACCTCTTCTTGGATATGGGCGTGAAGATACTTTTTTTTAATTTAGATTGTGAGAAATGAAAATTCGGAAGTTCGGAAAATCACCACATCTAGGTACTAGCATATCTTCGTCGAAAAATATTGGAACACAATAAATTTGCCTTTTATCTTACTGACCATTCGCGGCCTGGCTCCATTGTTTCGTAACATACATTCTTCATTTGAAAAATCTGTTTAACCCAAGCAAAAAAAGCCTCTGTGGTCCAGTGGCCCGGTGGTAAAACTTCTTAAAGTCCGGGGTTCGATCCCCGGGCCGGGCAACAAATAAAATTAGAAATTATTTGTGTTAAATTTTCTAACAAAAATAACGTTGCCCAGGATTGGATATATGACCGGTTGGCTATAGGCATTCCACCTATCATATAGTGGGACTTAGTGTCTTCGGCTAGTCGTGGATGCCCTGGTTGTACATCTGAGCGTGAAGATACGTCTACTTCTTTGTTTTACCTGACTTTTTCAGAATGAAAGCTATGTTTTTTGAGTGTATGTAAATAAAATGTCTGTATTTGCTTCAAGAGTTTGTACAACCAGAATATAATATGATACCTTAGGTTACTACTACAGCTACTGCACAAACCTCTACTGTCTACAAAATTTTCATGCAACAGATAGATTTTGTTTGAAAGTCCCATTCTTTAGTTAAATAAACGTGATTAAATAGTTTTTGTACGATTAATAAAATGTAACGATGCATTGCTGGTGATTCTGCTGTACACATACTAAACTTGTTTTAAATGCATGCTATCTTTTTCAAATGAAACAATTATAAAAGAGATGGAACATTTTAAACATGTCAGCTTAGTCCGGACTTCAAATTATGACGTTTTTAATCAACGTTTTTCGGGGAATATAATATTATAATATATCGTTTACAGACTAATCTGACAGCACTAAAAGTGTTTTGTCTCTTTGGAGAATCATGTTGTTGTAATTATATGGTATGTACTATATTTTTTAAATAATGGGTGTAACAAATTTTAAGATATTTAAAAAATGCAAGCTTCCCATACATAGATTTGTTCAGACTCAAAGGGTTACGGCAGCTTCTAAATTAAAGCTCCCGAAGTGCTTGAATTACCCTAATAAGTCAAAGTAATAATAAATTTAAACCTACTTCAGAAGTCACTATAACTGTTAGTGAAAATTACATGAAAATACTTATAAGGTTTTTAACTTCTGGCGGAAAAACAGACGTAACTGTTGATAGTGCTTCGTTACTTTGTAGTCAGGATGTTAACAGTGTGTGAGTTAACTGGCTGAGCTTTCCTACAACATGGAACACGAAATAGCGAGCACTGACGCTGCGGCGGCTGGGTTAACTAAGGCGGTTTTACCAATTCGAATGACTAGTTTAGCACGAACAAGCGATAGTATTGTCACCTCCATCATATATCTTAAAATTAGTTTAGTGAGTGCGAAACAAAATTACCACCAGTGCCAAATAGTTTTAGTACAGAAGACTGCAACATTTAAAGCATAGCAAAACTGAAAAAAACCGATTATATTTTTTTAAAGGTACAAAAGGTTCTTATATAAATGAAAAAAATGAATGAAATGTAAAAGGTTCTTACAGGTAGGTAGGTAGGTTAGACAGGTAGGTTATCGCCTCTGTGGTCTAGCGATTCAGGTCTTGGACTTGACTGCATGAGGTCCAGGGTTGAAATCCCGGGTCAGGCAACAAAAAGAAAATGTGGTATTTCCTATTATAATAAAAAAAAGTTGCTCGGGATTGGATATGTGCCCGGTTGGCGATAGGCTTGCCACATATAACATTGTGGGACTTAGTATCTTCGGCTATTCGTGGATGTCCTGGTTGTACCTCTGCCTACCTCTGCTATACTATCTAATTAGATACTTAAAGGTAGGTTATATTTCCAAATTTAATTTATAATGATCCGAAAACTCGATTTTAAGCTATTCTAAATAATTAAAAGGTTCTACACCACCCATAAGAATAGGTTAGTTAACAAATCGAACCGTGTAACTTTAGATTCGACAAATTGGGGGATGTTTAAAAATATATGCGTATATTAAATTAAATACTGGAGGGTTTTGTACCTACTCTTCTTTAAAGTCGACTACAATTGTCCCAAAGTCCCAGCAAACCTGCCTTAATTACTTTGTCTGGAGTATTTTACAGACCCAGTTCTTAAATGGTTTTATGATTTGGACAAAGCGAAAAATACAAAGCATTAACCCAAAGTGAAAAACAACTTTCAATGTATTTGTCGAGGAATCTCATAAAAATTAATGATCCGAACTTCGAATAGTAAAATGAAATGTTTGGGTCCGAAAATGAAATACTAAGATTGATTTCCTAGATTTGGCTACATACATATCTTCACGCCGAGTCACTTCGGGGTAGACTGACCGATCGAGTGCCAGACCTCACAATCCTGATTAACCTGTCTGGCTTCTTTCATATTCATTACCCTTTTCATACAAACTGCTAATCTTAAACTAAAAATGTACTTTAAAATAAGCAGTGCTATATCTTAACAAACTTAAAACGTATGACTTAAAAAAATACGAAACAATTTATAAATCATGTTTTGTAAAACAAAAAATAATAAATGAAATCCGGCTAGGAGTGATTTACATGGATATACATCATTCCTAATGAAATATATCCTCAAAATGTGTTCAATTAAAAGGAATATCAAACATAAAATAATCTCTATCGAAGATTTCCTCACGCTTTATGTACCTTATATATTATGAAATTATGTTTACGCAATTCAATTCAAATTCTCCTGATTCCATGTAAATATAATATCAGGGCGCAAATCACAAAGTCACCGGGAAATGGATTTTAATATTTAAATAAAAAACGTGACGGCTACGAAGTGACTCATAAAAATAACACTGCCCTTTCCGTCAATTTTCACTCCGTCGAAATTTATTCTATAAGCATTTCGGGACATAATCGAGCCATCGTGAAGTTGCTGTCGAATGTTGACTGTCAGGAGACGACATTCCAAATGTAAACACAATTTGCATTCTCGGCACCTTCCCGATACGAAATTTGAGAGCCAATATTTAATTTCGTGATATTAAATTGGAATTACTCTCGCTGTTTCCAGTTTTATATCTTTTGTAAGAAAAAATCTTTAAGGGAATATAACCCGCACATTTTGTATTTTGATGCTCTGCCACTTGAAGTACTAAGGATTTAAATCAGGAATTTAAATGTCTTTTAAAAAAATACTAACCGGCACGGAGAACTTTATTCACTCGACACTCGTTACTCATTTATATATAAGAAAAACCTGTACGTTCAAATGTTTCTTTAAATTCAGGTTTTCAAGTTATGTGGTCACTTCATACTGAGTGTTGTTATGTACGTAATCTCTAAACTATAAAACTAATGACTTAAAAAACAACGGGCTAATGTCAAAAGCATATAATATGAAACAAAAACTAATTAATGAAATTGGAATTTAATAAATTAATAAATAGCCCAATTTAAATTTTTAACCGAGTTCAAAAAAACGAGGAGTTTTGATTTGACCCCATAAAAATTTGATCCAGAAAGGCTCATTACTTTTTATTTAATGAGCATTTTTTATCTACTTTCACTTATCCCGACGTTTATTTTAGTTAAATTAAATCATGTCAGCAATAAACTAAAAAGTATTAAATAAAAATAACTTTGTTAATAAAAACCAACTTCAAAACCAAAAAGTAAAAAATAGTAAAGGTTTGATATTAATTTTGAACTACCTATTATTCATATGTGCTAATTACTAATAGGTTTGAAGTTGGTGCCATGCCTTAAACTAATAATTATATTATAAGTATTAAACTGGCTTGGCTTCGACTTCAAACCTATTTGTAAATATCACATAAAAATAATAGGTATGTATGTATGTACTTAGTATGTAATTAATATTCAATTTTATCATTTTTATACTTTGAAGTCGGTTTTTATTAACGTAATTATTTTTATGACTTCTATCTCTTTTTCACAGGAACCACTTGAACTCCCTATCCCGTAGCCCCATACTCCGCTTGCTACCGAGATAAAAACTATTATAGGATACTTTTTATTCAGCTCAATAAAAGGGTCAACTCTCCTCAAAACATAAAGTAACTACCGGCCAGATTTCGTTACGATGATACGGGCCGACCGAACAGACATAAAACTGTTTTAAGCTGAGATGTTTTAATCAACTACACCTTTTTCTTTTTCAATTTCTCAAATGTACAGAATCCAATCTTCTACAGTTTAATTTTAAATACTGATACCTAGTAAGAAGCGAAGTTTGCGGTTTAAGTTTGACTTAAAGTTATTTTTTTTCCTTCAACCTTTTTTTGCAAAAAATGCAAAATGTTAGGCAATCCCAAGTCTAGTAAAAGAGTTAAAATTTTTGGTTCTAGACTATGAATATTAAAGAAGTAACAGGCTTATTACTCCAACTAATTCGATTTATTTGAATAATATTACTAGCTGACCAGGCAGATGTTGTCCTGCTACTTTTTTTATCTGATGTTGGTTAAAAAAGTTGTGGTGAGTCACCCTAGTCACTCAGGGGTGTAAAAAATAGATGTTGGCCGATTCTCAGACCTACTCAATATGCTTACAAAATTTCACGAAAATCGGTCTAGCCGTTTTGGAGGAGTAGAATCACGCACACAGTGACACGAGACTATATACATAAATAACGTCGATCAGACTTCCCTTTTCATCCATGCGTCATGTCGATTGGCTAGCTACACTACCTCCTCCCCCAAGTAATCAAAGCAGTGCACCAGGTTAACAGTGTCCCCCGGGATAGTACAGTCCTTAATGTGGAAGTTGCAAGTGGTCGGATCCAATTAAATAATGCACTCTCGGACTGAGCCCTCACCTCGTCCCCAAAGCCCTGTAATGTTAATACATGGCTCGTTAGTTAGCAAATCATTAATTATTTCGAGAACAATCATGATCTGGAAAATAGTAGTAGTTCCAAAAAAAAATGATGTCCGTAGCGTAAAGTGAGAATAAAAAAAATGAATGACGACGATGTTTGATAAAGTCACATTAAAGTTATTTTATAAGTTGGGGCAACTAGTTCAAAATGAAACTTGAGCTGAAAACACTTTTAGTAACCAACTGCAATCGGCTTTCAATTCGATTGTATGTATATTTAGTTAGTGTTTTTTCTTTTTTCAATATATTAGAGATCAGAGAACAGTGTTCTCCTGATAGTAACAAACAGTCGAGGCCTATTGACGACATGGATGTCACCGATGCGGCTGGGATCGAAGGCTTATTCGAAGGTCGTCGGGTCGGCTAGTTGTATAACATGAATAATTCAAAAATACGCGTGGTATCCTATTACTATCACAAATTCGAAAGTTTGCATGTTTGTTTGTCACTCTTTCATGCTAAAGCTGCTGAACCGATTTTCACGAAATTTGGCACACACTTAGTTGGATTAACACATAGGATAGTTTGTCCCAAAAAAACGTTCCTGCGGGACCAATACCCCGGCGAGTGGGCTAGGTAAATATAAGTGTTATTATTATAGTTGTGTTCTTGATTATATTTTGCATGATTTATTTCATGTTTTAAATTTCTGTCAAAGATTTTATTTAACGATTAATGTGTATTTTTATGATTGCCTGCGTAGTTTGAGTGATTAACATTTATATGTTTTTGTTTGATATGTTTCTTTTATGACATTTGTCTTGCATATTTTTCACCATTATAATATTATGTGTAGTGAATGTGTATATTCATAAATGTTGTCTTTTTTTCTTTTCTATTGTGCAAGTCTGCCATTTACCATTCAGATCCGAATATGTCAGAATGATTATGATTGAAGGAAAAAGCTAAGCAGTGGATCCCTACCTGGGAAAATTGTGTTAAAAATTAGTTGCCAAAAAAAAATCCTGGACAGAATATAATTATTCTTTTAAATTCAGATTTTGCTGAAAACTCGCGATGAGGTAACATAGAACTAGAAGAGGGACTTTCATCCCTTTCAACTGAGAGAAAATGCATTTTTGTATAACATACAATGTGATTTTTGAAACTTGATTAACCTAACTGTGCGGATACTAGACTAATAATTATCTATGAAAAAAATAAAAACAAATGCGGCTCATGATCCCAAATATACAAGCATTTTAAGTTTTTTTTGCTATTTATTATATCTTTGTTTTTTAATAGTGTATTTTTTTAATTAGTCTCGTCTGACTCCTAGTATTATTTTTATATCTAATACTGTCTAGTATAAGTATTGATTAAAACAAAATAACAATTTAAAACAGGACAACCTAACAAAAGTTTAAATATCAGAAATTTGTAATGTTTTTTCAAATTCTTTTTTTTTTTGTAACTTTAAAACTAGGTCCTTGGGGTACAATCAATGGGGTAGTATCTGCACATTTCGGTCGATAAGTTTTGAAAATTCACGTTGCATTATGTACAAAAATAAATAATCCTCATTTTGTGGATTCATATCATCACGCACGAACAGATTGACTAATTTTATAATTTATTTTTTTGTTATGGTCATTGTAAGGAAAAGGTACATATGAAGATAAAAACTAAAAAAAATGCAGAGAATGTAGGAAAAACTACATTTTAATTTTTCTTATACAGACTGTCAGAAGCTATACTAGTCAAGCAGTTCGAAGTTCGGCAAATCGGCTAGTATATACGAGTATAAAAAGGTCGTTGTATAAACAGAAAACTACACTGATTTAATAATATCCGTTCAAACAAGCCCTAAAAATATAGGGAAAATTCTTGAAAAAAGAATATAAGAAAAAGAAAATAAACATAAAAAGTTGGTACTTTCCGATATTAAAGATCGTATAAATTGTTTCGGATGGAGTCATAAAAATGTATGAGATTAATAACGGCATTACCATGGCCATCACTGACAGGACTTTTGTGTTGGGGTCGTGCCCCGAGCCTTGGAACATGCTTCGAATAAAAATAGAAGGCTTTGTCACATCAGACTTAGGAGATCAAACGTTTATTTTGTAATTTCGCTAGAAATCACCAGAATCGCTTGTAAATGGCCATTTTATTTGATGCTTATATTAGGTATTGGT
The DNA here is from genome assembly GCA_002245505.1 of Calephelis nemesis. Lineage (NCBI taxonomy): Eukaryota > Metazoa > Arthropoda > Insecta > Lepidoptera > Riodinidae > Calephelis > Calephelis nemesis. The sequence goes on along the minus strand of NJDD01001212.1, from coordinate 331,271 downwards.
TCTTTGCCAATTTCGTTATAGAAAATAAAATGAGATTAGATCTAAGATTGCAAAAAAATATACATTTTCAGGCTGCTTTCTGAAAAGTAGTTCTATATGTATCTTTTCTTATTGAATAGTATTGAGTATTAAATATTGAGTATTAAACCTAACTAGTGGTCGCCTGTTGGTCGAAATTTGATCGTAATAAATTTTAATATCTTTTTGATAAGAACGCCATCTTCATTTCTCAAGACCAACTAATTTGTTTCCAAACTTTTTAGCTTGCCATCTGTGATCTTTTATTGTTATCATCAATATATTTGTTTGTGTGTGTCAAATGCATGGTAGTGTGGGTAATGTTTTATTTATTAATTTAATGTACTTTATAAGCGTTACTATTGAAAAATATTATCTTTCTGCACTTTTCCTTCACATAAACTATAAGTGTGCCAAATTTTATGCTCCTCCGTCAGCACAACTTTCGTTAAAAGGGGTCCAAAGTTTTTGTTTTACGTAATAATATGTAGATACCCAAAGAATTGAATAAAGCAAACAAAACAAAGGTCGCCTTGTATTAAAATCTACAGTTGCCTATAGACACGATAGATATTTTAGTTGCTTTTCTGTCCTGTGGACGAAGTATTATCTAATATATAAAATTCTGATGTCACGGTGTGCGTGATTGAACTACTCCGAAACGGCTTTACCTATTCTCATGAAATTTTGTAATCATATTGAGTAAGTTGAGAATCGGCCAATATTTGTTTTTTACTCCCCTAAGTGATAAGGATAACTCACCCTATTTTTTTTAATAAAATCACATAAACAGAACAATGTCTGCCGGGTCAGCTAGTCTTTTTTATAAATCCAAATAAAATAAAAATTAATTGCAAACAAATTAAATAATGTTATTTGATTTGTCCAAAATATCGTTTCCCCAAAGTAACGTTTTTTATCAAATATGTTATTTTTTGTCTAATTTAATTTGTGCTCGTCTACGAACTACCTAGTGGGAAAAAGGTGGTCTTTTCTATACAAAAGACCAGGACTAACCGTGTCTTGTATTGATTTTTGGATTGTACTCAAACATGAGTTTTTTTTTAACCAGCTGACATAATTTTGAGTTTTATTAAGTATTTAGCAGTTTTACATTTAAACAGCGGTGACAGTCGATTTCCTATTTTTAATATATTTGGTTTATAATATTACGAAACGCCATTAGAAAGGACACTTTTGAGTACTCTTGTGATTATTTAGTAAATTTTATAAACACTTGAGAAATTGAAAAGGGTCCGGCACAAAAACAAAATAATAGAGTAAAACCGGGACAGACAGACCACCTTTTGAATGGTCTTCCAATTTTAAAACTAAATTTTTTCATTAAATATTTTTTTGGACACAGCCATTATATTTTATACTCGTATTACATAAATATTCGTTTAAATATTCTTAAAAAAATCATTTATAATATAATTATTCTTTTTCATAGGTGCAGATGTTAAAGTAATTTTCAAAGAAATCAAATTGGGTAGGTTGAAAATATACTTTTAGAAATTAAACAGTATCATATCGATGATAAAAAATATAATTACTTTTTATGAAAGTATGTAACATTGAATTCAAAATCTTACAGCATTCGTGAAGTAGGATAATTTACAAGTGCAATACATCCTCGACGTAATTTTTTAATTTCACTAGTAAAAAAAAGAACATCTTACAAAGTGCAAGGGGACTAGATTGTAATATTAAACTAATGATTAATTACCTGTTACAAATAACTGTATCAAAAAGGATAGTCACCCTCTTCAATTTGCTAATCGTTGCCCTAAGGCTTATGCAGGAACAAGGGGCTAAAACTCTAAACTATCAAGTACCCGACGTTCCTAGAAGCTAACGTATACATAGAAAACTAACTTACCTACTTTAAAATCTCAATGAACAATAAAAATGAGTACTATAATTAATCTATGCTTATGTTTTAGTAATTTAGATAATAGTGATCAGTTTTGTACTTCTTCATCTGGATATATTTATTAATTTATGTTAGTATCGCTTCAAATATTTTTCAGTATATCTTACAACCATAACACAAACCTATAACAAGTTTTGAAATCAATTAATACAATACAATACAATACAATAACTCTTTATTGTGCACCAAATACAAATAAATCACAAATACATTAATATAACTTACACTAAGAAGATACACAAAGGCGGCCTTATCGCCAAGGCAGGCGATCTCTTTCAGGCAACCCTAAAGTATGGAACATAATTTAGAGAGATTATGTTTAATGGTGCTCTTAAAAATATAAAAATGAATCTAATACTAGACGTCACAAATTATTCCAAAAGCAGAAGCTTGTTTTAATTATTAGTATTTAAGATAACAAGAAAAGTCAAATGCAAACTACGATAATAATAAAAATTAATATAATTACTACAATTTTTTTTTAATTTCATCTTTGTGGGTTCGAAAGAAATTACAGCCAATAAAATATCAAAAAACCAACACTGTATCTTTAAAATTGTCTATTTAAAAACATTCAATTGCTTTGAATTTGGAATTACTGAATAACTGGCCACTGAATATGATTTCTATTCCATCGATGGGTGCAGTTAACACAGTTACACAGTTGAGTAAGCAACCCGGCAATGGATGCTCCAGTGTCCTGAAACTACTGAAGTTAGTTAGCAACATTTCAGCATCAATTTAACGATGAAATGTTTAAGTGAAAATTTAATAACGATCGAGTTTTAGATGCTGGTAGTTTGCCAAGTTAAAATTATTGTATATAGAATCTCTATTAAGAACATTTCAACAAGAACAACATTAAATGTTAAGCTTATCTAAAAGCGTTAAATTTCGAATGAAGATAGCTCTGTTTGTACAGAAATTTACTATGAAGTCATAAAGGGAATAATTTCGTAGATACAGAATTTGTATATAGAATGATTTTAGAGTTAAGCTCGAAAATGTAAAAGATTTAAATTCACTACATTGCTACAAACGTAACATTAGTGCTCGGTTCTGTTGTGTTCCAGATTTAAAGATTAAACAATCAACAGAATATGTTTCTATATTATGAAATATGTTACTTTATTTTGTAACAAGTATGTTGTAACATTTTTGAAGTTATTATATTATATAGACTTCTTTAGGCGCGTTATGAAAAAAATACAGTGAAATTTTATGATCTGTAACACAAAAGTAACATCACGAAGTTGTCTGCTTTAGGAACATGTGTCTCCATTCACACACGTGTTTTAGTTTCGTCTATTTTTTTGATATCACCATTGTCAAGTTTATGTTCTCACGCGCATACATAATTACACGTACCTACCCACATTATTTTTAACATTTTACAAATCTCTTTCAAGTCTGTATCTTTAAATTTCATGTTATAAGTAATGTAAGTTTTAGCACTCTTAGTTAAACTCTCTATGTTTTTTAAAGTGCTACAGATTTTTTAAGGTATTGAAAGGCAAACAAGCAAAGGGATTTCCTGATGGTTCTTATACATACCATAAAGTAAGTTTATTGACTACTTCATTCTGTGATATACATTTTCTTATTTTCTTTTTAAATAACATAAAAATCGTTCATCTCACACAAACAAACTTTATTAATTATATAAACTACTGTACGTGTAGCAAGTTAGTGGTTGGTGAAATGTTATTTAACACGAATAACTTGAATATCAATTAACGGAGGTCAGGTGAAGCATTAATTAATATTATAAATAGAATTTAATAGCTATAAACAATAACCAACACAAAACAATTTTCTCTGGCCATTGGAGACACCAGCTTTCATCAGTTTCCAATTAACCTGCATCCGTTCATCCATTTATTTGGATAAATCACTTCATTCCACAGGACAATGGCGGGGTTCGCGGAAATTTTAATTTATATCGGATGTTACGAAGTTACCAATTGAAATGTCAATAATGGAAAATCATTTTGTACGCTTGAGCAATCCTCTTTTAAGCCGGTGCTTTACTCTTAGCGCGTCATGGTCAAGTTATTTTTAAACCCGACGGAAAAAGAAAGATTATAAAAAAATTACTTGAGTGTGTGTGTGTGTGTGTGTATTTGATTGTGTATCTGTGTGTATTATCAGTGGCATCATAACCCCAGAAGTGTAACGATATCGATTCGTAATTATTTGTATGTATTGAGATCGTTCTGTGTCATATTGATATACGCTTCCTGTTTTTAGAAATGCTCTCATATTGCATTATATAAGACGTCTGCTATGTCTCGTGCTCAGTAAATTTATAAACTAGTTGTGCAACAAATCTGAAGCAATTTGCTGAAATGCGCAAGTAACTGAATATCTAACTAAAGAAGTGTTTTTTTATTGCGTGAATATTATAAATATATTCATATGCCAAAATACGATGGTGGTGATGAAGCGTAATTTGATAAACTATACCACTGTCTTAACTGTTCCAGCCCGCTATAACTCGTTATAGCTGGCCATTTTTGTATTTTGGGTAAGCCAGTAAACTTACAAAAGAGACTTAACATTCAGCCTCAGGTTGACAAGGCACCGCTAACACCTTTATTATCAACTAGCAGTTTCACGCAGCTTCGCCTGCGTAACTTGGCTTCTTCTATACCGATTTGGATGAAACAAAGCCTATGTCACTTGTGGATAATGTAGCTTTCGAATGGTGAAAGAATTTTTAAAATCGGTCTAGCAGTTTTTGAGCCTATTCATTACTACCAAACAAACAAACAAGCAAAGTTTTCCTCTTTATAATATTAGTATGATAACTAGTTGTATACCGTGGCGTTGCCCGCATGGTTAGTTTTCAGGATAAAAACTATCCTATGTATTGGATTGGATTACAAAGTTCTCCTCTAAGTGTGTGGCAAATTTCATTGAAATCGGTTCAGCAGTTTTTGCAAACAAACACAAATATTCACATAAGTCTCATTTTTACCTTCCAATCTAATGAAGAATGTCAACAGGATCTACCATTGTCACCACAAAAGAAAAGAGCGTGAAGTTATTAAAAGTTGTCTACATACAAACTCAATAAAGTAGACAGTTTAGCTCTATGAACAATAAAATTAATTTTGTCCATCTGTTCACTTACACAACTAATGCCGCCATTACCGAGATAAATACGATCCACCTAGTTTTCGAATCGTATGTTTCTACATCGCTAGCGAATTAGCGATAACGGGAGCGTCCGGGTGAGATCGATAGTATGTCATTTGGAAATAGCAGCTGGTTACTGCAAAGGAAATGTTTATTGAGTGCATTTTGAAAGTTTTGGAATCCACTTCCTTGAGAGCGAACGTGGATTTCAACTCTTTAATAATTAGTGTGTGGATTTCCTTTACGAAAATCAGACCTTGTCCTTTTACTTTCAATGTTATTATATTTAAACAGATACAAATTTAATAACCTCTTCACTATGAATTAACCTGCATATTTAACGCCACCGACCAAGAGTGATGTTTGATTCCCGACGGGGGCAAGTGTTTCTGTCAAAAACAAAAAGATATCTGTATTTCTGGATAAGAATATGCTAATTTAGTTAATTCTAGTATCTGTCTATGTATTTCGTCTGTGTAGTCTAGTGGTTCGGCTGCGGACTTGACTTTTTTTGGTCCCAGGTTCTTCCCTTTAAAGACTATAGTTACCAATATTTTCTTGAACTACTTTTTCTTCAACTACTTATGTAGAAATCCTTAATTTAATGTCATAAAATTATAATATTTTAGAACTTATTACACAAATTTTCAATACTTTTTTTTTCAAAATAATTAAAAAGCTTTACGTTTATGTCAATTAACGTTGTCTAATATATATCGAGTTAAAACATTTGTTATGTGTATTATCTACCGCTAATAGTCTAGACGAAGGTAAATTTGTCAATTAGTCTCAATCGTTCATGAATTTCATTAATTTTATCTCGAACGAAATATATTAAACAAAATTGGATTTTGTCTTTTGTATCTCCTTAATCTGCCCATTGAGATTAATTAAAAGCGATTCTTAAATTTAAACGCTATTGAAATATCGAGCACGAAACTCTACAAGTATGTACCAAAGTCTAAATAAAGCTTTTTCTAAAAATATTTCAGTAATTCTTTATTTCTTCTGTAATTAAAAATATTAATGTTACCTATATAATATTGAAGGTCAATTCATATAAAACATAGAAAACTACGTTTGCTTAGCAGAAAAATGTAAGAAATAAATACTAACATTAAAACAGTTATAAAACTGAACCTGTGAATTACTTATTTTTTAAAATTTATCATTGCAACGTATTGAGTACAGGATACAGTCTATACGTTGGGTATTGGGTAAACGATAAAATACCAACTGACCCATTAACTTTCTTCCAAAGTACTGTCATTGGGTCAGATATCTTCGTTGCTTACTGAAGTATTTATGTCATCCCTGAAGAAGTAGGCAGAGGTGTTAACCGGGGTACCTAGGACGATAGCCATATATCATACTAAGATAATTGTAACTGCGTTTCACCCATTCAACTTGTATGTGAAAAATTAAAATGGTGATTTTTCTAGTTTACTTGCAGTCGAACGGGATATAATGTATCATATCTCCTATTCTTGCTTCTAAGCTACTTCCCCATGAATTTTCAGCCAAATCAGTTCAACCGTTCTTGAGATACAAATACTGGAACTAACATTCTTTCATAAATAACCCCTTAATAATAAAAGTATGTAGCTTTACTTTTGCTAGCAAAAAATGAAGTTACACAATAGAACTAGGGACGCCTAAGTTTTATTAGTAAGGCTATTATATAGTTATAATTATACAATAACTAATTATATATATATATCAATATTTTTTTAACTAATTATATATGAAATGAATGAAAAGCCTTTTTATTTCTAGAAAAGATAGTACAGCTAAGAAATTTGTTTTAACTTAAGATACAGTTATTATTATTTTTTTTACTTATTTACTAATTATTTATGAAATTATTAATTTGTTAGTTACGCTTAGTATTCTTGTTATTATTATTTTATAGCTTTTCCAGAACCCCTCCACGGGTAAAGGCCTCCTCCAAAGATTTCCAACGTTCTCTACTCTGAGCTTTCTTTATCCAATCATGACCTGCTGTCCTGATTATCTCATCCTGCCACCTCGTAAACGGCCTGCCTCTGCAGCGCTTGCCTATCGGCCCGGTCCATTCCGTCACCCTTTTCGTCCAGCGGCCGTCCTGCAGGCGCGCTACATGACCCGCCCATTTCCACTTTAGCTTCAAAGAGTGGTTTAAAACATCGGTTGCTTTTGTTAAGCGTCTTATTTTTGCGTGACGTATTTTATGGATCTTCCTAATGTTGAGCATGCTACGTTCCATACCCCGTTGGCATATAGATATTTTATTCCTTACCCTTGTGGTGAATTTCCAAGATTGACAGGCGTATGTTAGAGCTGGTAGGATACATGACATCATAACTTTCGCTTTTAGTTTTATAGGCATATTACTTTTAAATATTTCTTTATGACTCCAATATTTATTCCAGGCCAGATGTACGCGTCTTTCTGTTTCTTGGTTGTTGCAGTTTCTGTCAAAGCTCATATGCTTGCCAAGATAAATGTATTTTTCAGTATAGTTTAGTGCTATATTGTCTATACAGATAGTCCTATTCAATTTGCTGTTTGTCATCAACATAGTCTTCGACAAATTCATTTCCAAGCCTACTTGTTTACTATATTCGTTTAAGGATTGTAGCATGAACTGAAGTTGAGAGTGTGATTCAGATAGCAGAACTAAATCGTCCGCAAAACGTAGATGGCTAATGTAATGCCCGTCGATATAGAGTCCACATTGCTTCCAGTCGAGTTTATTTATTATGGATTCTAGTACGGAAATGAACAGGGTTGGTGACATGGGGTCGCCCTGTCTCACACCTCTCTTGATAGGGAAACTAGAGCCGATTTTTTCGAGTTTTATTCTACCTGTATTGTTGTTATATATACTTTTAATTGTCTGTATGTACTCCGTATTTACTCCTTGTTCTTCTAGCGCTTTCCAAATGCTTATGTGAGAAATAGTATCGAAAGCTTTCTTGTAATCAATAAAAGCGTAGTGTAGAGTTCTTTGTTGTTCTTGGTACTTCTCTATTAGTAAGTCCAGAGTAAAGATGTGGTCGACAGTAGAATAGCTTTTTCTGAAGCCCGCTTGTTCTATCGGCTG
>NJDD01001212.1:303008-313289 GCA_002245505.1 Calephelis nemesis | reverse complement strand
ATTTTAGTATTGAGGAATACTAAAAGAAAAAAACACGTATTTAATTATTTTCACTTAAGATCAACATATTAAAATTTGGATGGTGATTAAAAAATCAGAATGTATATATATAATCAAATTTCTTCAAAATTATGTTTTGGCTATGAAATTGTAACATACAGATAGATAGACAAACAGACTTTTGCATTAATACTACAAGTATGAGTTGTTTATACTATTTCATTCTAGTTGGGAAATTTAAAAATGTTTTAGTTTTTTTCCGTGTATTTGTTTTATTCAATTAAGCTTATTATCTGCAATAATTGTGACAGCCCTAACAACAAATAGGGCAGTTCTGGAGCAAATTATGTTTTAAAAACTAAAATCGTTTTTCATGCAAAGTGAAAAACTCATGCTACGAACAATACAAACGAAAAACTCGAGAGGGAAATGAGAGAACTAATATACCTTACATCGAGAATTTTAGTAGTAGTTAAACTATTAGTTAACGGAGTTCTGTTAGTTATTAAAAAAATAAAAGTTTTGATGTTTGTCTGCATAGCAGTCCCGTGACACGTGGCACGACTAACAGATGACCGTTGGACAAAACTAGTTACAAAATGAAAAGGGCCAAGAGAAAAACTAAAGCGAAGTAAGACCGGTTACAAGATGGGACGACGATTTTAAGAAAATAGCTGGCCCGGACTGGATGAAAACGGCTGAAAATATAGATAATTGGAGTTCTTTGGAGGAGTCCTACACCCGCGGAGGGGTTTTTGCAGAACATTAAAATATATGTATTTAACTTATGAAACCAAAAAATTGATAATCTACATACTTAAATTTATATTTTGTAAACAGTATGTAAATAAATTACCGTTTTTTATCTTGCAAGAAATAAAAACCCTGCGTGGTTTTTATATTATTTTATTAATATGTTCAGTTTCAGGTTCGATTTTTTGTTAATAACACTATATATAATAATGGAAATGGTTTAGAATAGCACTTAGCAACGCAGGCACATGACCTTTGTGCATTCATCATAATACCGTAGATGGGCCAGATATGATTGATGATGATAACGATAGTTTTCCCCGTGTAGGTCCTGGTTCGATAACTAGGATAGAGTATTTTCCCCTCTGTCAAGCAGCTGATAATAGACAAGCACAGTTTAAAGAGGTCATTACCAACAAGACCACTGGGGGTAGAGTGCAGTAATGCAAAATTTACGCCGTCTAGAGACACCAAAGGTGATAATGATACGTTGCCAACCTGAGGCCGGGATGTTAGGCCTCAAGCAAAAGTAAGTTTATCTAACTAACTTATCTTCTGAACCAGAAAACGTCAACGGCAAGCATTGCCGTTATGGTGGGAGGCATAGGTCAGGCGGTGGTGGTTCACAGCGACTCGCCCGGATTGGTACCAATCCGGGCGAGTCGCTGTGAAATTCTACCACCTAGTAGCATTTCACGGTGTTAGTGACGGTAAGTCTATGCTCGCCTATTTCGAGCTGCCTGGCAAGGAAGGCAGATGGTCAATTCTACAAAGGAGCCCGGACCAACACGGGGAAATGGGGGATTGATGACCAAATGGTTACTAAAATGGATCTCGGCATCATTTGCTATTTTTCAAAAAAAAAAAACAAATAACACATACGTACGTACGTAACGTAATAAAATAGTTTTTGCAGTTTTATATATAGGTACAAGTAGCCGCCCGTTGGTTGGACCATAATAAATTTTAATATCTTGTTGATAAGAACGCCATCTTCATTTCTCAAGACCAACTACTTTGTTTTCAAATTTTTTAGTGCGCTACCTGTGATATTTTATCGTTATCATCAATATTTTTGTTTGCGTGTGTCAAATGCATGATGGTGTGGGTAATATGTTATTTATTTATTTAATGTGCTTTATAAGCACAATAATTGAAAAATGTTAGCGTTCTGCACTTCTTCTACACATAAACTATAAGTTTGCCAAATTTTGTGCTCCTGCGTCCGCGCAATTTTTGTGAAAAGGGGTCCAAAGTTTTGGCATCACGTCTTAATATATAAATAACCCTGATCAGTGAGAGAAATGAAGTATCTTATATTAAAACAGCGAGCAGAGCTAGGCAACATTATAAAATACCTAAACATATTCAGAACCATACGTTAGTATTATGTAACGCGAAGGTTATTTACCTATTCTTTATTAAACAAACAAGGGCCGTTGGTTTTAATTAAAAATATGTAATAAAACCTTTTATTACTCTCACTCATCCTTTTTGTTACTGCGTAGTCGTAAGGTCGATGAAGCGAAGAACTTGGCGCTATGTAGACATTCATGTTTATTTTCAATTATATAATTTCTCTCGTTTTTACTAAGTGAAATTTTATTATTGTATACTAGCTGTCCCGGCAAACTTTGTTCTACCTGTTCGGTTTGTATAGGAAAATTTATATATTGTTTTTCCTGGTTTCCTCGCATTTTTTTCTTTTTTCATAGGTAAAATTTAAAACCTATGAAACTTGACTTGAACGAGTTATTCAAAACAAAAATTAGCAAAATCGGTTCAGCCGTTATTAGTGAAACTCACAATACTCCAGGTATTAGTGTAACTAACGAACAGCAAATGATTTTTATATATAAGACTATCCGATCCGGCAGACGTTGTTCTGCTATATTTTTAATGTGACTTTATAGATATGAAAAATAAATGTTGGGACCTACTCAATATGCTCACAAAAATTTAATAAGAATCGGTCAAGCTTTTTCGGAGGGTACGGAAACAAACACTGTAAGGCAAGAATTTTACATAATTTATGATTATGATAAGGAGTAATAGTCCTTTAAAAATACGCTACTATCGAATTAGTCTATATTTGTCTATATTTTATGAAAAGACATAGACTTCTTTAGATGTTGAACGATATATTACAACATTGCAAAGCACTAGCCAACCCGGTGAACTTTATATCACTTGACATTACTAATAGTTAGTTTGAGAAAATGGTAAGTATTGCTTTCCCACTTTCCCTGGAATTTTCCGCGTTCTTCGTTTCATATTATCCTTCTGACACTAACCAATATCTAGATCTTTCTCCTGATGATAACAAACAATTATTTTCCTCTTCCAATAAACCTTCTTCTAAAATTGTAACTAATACAAAAATAAAAAGAAATGGCACAGCTGTTCAGGCATGATCCAATACAAAAAGGAAATCAGGATTAATTTTAAATTAAAAACATTCATTCATAACCTAGGGAATAAGCTAAAGGTACCATACTACCCTTTACAACTACATTTGTGCATTACAACAGTTTTCCTACAATACCTTTTCGAAATGAAAAATTAGGAAATGCGTATTATCAAATTTCAAATAAAAAATAGTGTTGTTCGGGATTGGACATGTGCCCGATTACCAAAGGGGCTTGCCATTTATATCATTGTGGGACTTAGTTTCTTCAGCTAGTCGTGGGGGGCTTGGCTGTGCCTCTGTCTACCTCTCGGGGATAGGGCGTAAAGACTTTTTTAATGATTTTTACTTTTTGGAAATAGAAACATTCATTTTTAAGAAATTCGAATTTGGTTCGAATTTTCATAAGAACGCGTCTTTATTTATCAAGAGTTAAGACCAACTGCTTTGTTTTCAATCATTATGAATATAGTTTGTACGCCATCTGTGATATTTTATCGTTATCAATATATTTGTTTATGTCTGTCAAATGTATGATAGCACCCGGATTGGTACCACCGCCTTACCTATTCCTTCCGCCATAACGTCATGACGTGTTCTGGTTCGGCGGGTAAGGTAGCCGGTAAACTTACTTTTGCTCGAGGCCTAACATACCGGCCTCTAGTTGGCAACGCACCATTACGTATTTATGACATTAGAAGGCAAACAAGCAGACGGATTTCCTAATGGTGAAAAATTCCCGACGCCGAGAGTCACCAAAGGTGGTAATGGTGCGTTGCCAACCTGAGGCCGGGAAGTAAGGCCTCGAGCAAAAGTAAGTTTACCGGCTACCTTACCCTCCGAACTGGAACACGTCAATGGCAAGCTTTGGAGGTTAGAAAATGTAAAAAAACATAATATTTTATTCTGTTGCCAGACACGACGACCGAACCCGGGAACTCATGAAGTCAAGTCCAACGCCGAACCGTTAGACCACAGAAGCGACTAAAGCCTACATATTTTGCAAATTTCAAACTCGTATCGGAAACATCTCACATTTACATGTTCAAAAAACAGATTTTTGAACTAGGTAACGAAATATTCGTACTCCAACATTTTATGATACGATATTTTTACACATTTTATTTTCAGTACTTACACTCAATTTTATACCAATTTTCTTTATACTCATGTTACTATAATATTTATATTGAATTTGTGCGTCGAAGTCGTAGTTAAGAAATTTTATTTATATGTTATCTTCAATTTAGGGAATGGCAAATGTTTTATTAAAATTGGCTCTTCAATTGTGTGATCTAATTTCATCAAAATCGGTCCTGTTTAGACAAATAGATAGCGCATTAATAATAATAAAGAACAAAAGTGTGAATCTATTCAATAATAAAAGTATCGTCACGCCCATATCCCTGAAACAGTAGGCAGAGACACAACCAGGGAACCCACGACTAGACTACTACAATTCCACAATGTTATATAGGTGTCAAGCCTATCGTCAGTCGGGCACATATCCAATTTTGTTATACACTTTTAAACAAACGTTGCTTGGAACAACGTTTTCTTAGAAAACTAGCGGCCCTCTCCAGCTTCGCATGGGTATAAAATATACATGTTATAAACCTTCCTCATCAATCACAATACCTATTAAAAATACCGCATCAAAATCCAGTGCTTAGTTTTAAAGATTTTAGCATATAAAGGGACATAAGGACATAGGGATAGAGGAAGCCACTTAGTTTCATACTATGTAGTGATTGGAAAAAATACGTTTTCTTTATTTTTGTTGGCTGACCCGGGGATCGAACTGGGGACTTAAAATACCTACTGATAATATTAGTTATCTGTATGTAGCGTAATTTACTACTTTTTATTTGACCATTTTGTTCCTTATTTAGACAGCGAACACTGTCTCCTGATGATAAGAGACAACCATGGCATATATACAACATTGATATTGTAGGTGCGTGACCTGTCTTGTGACCGGGATGTTGGCCTATGGTGTAAGTGTAACTGTCCTTATGGCAGCAGGAATAGATGGGTTGGTGGACCCCTACCCAGACGAGCTTCAGCACTACTCTTTGCCACCAGTGATCTTGTTGGTAATTATCATTAAATTTTTGCTTGACTATAATGAACTTCTTAACAGGTAGGCAAATTGACTATTTTACCCAAATACATTGCTCGTTATAGCCCTATTACTATAATCAACGAACCGTAATCCGTTAGCATAATGTAACCTTTGGTAGTTTGCTTAAAAATGACGACGCGTTGCGCATAGTTTCCCCAAAATGTTTCCAGTTAACAGTCAATAACGAACGACCGTAGATTTTTATTATTCGTGTTAAAAACTTCAAGTTGTAAGAAAAACAACGCGTTTCTTCTTCTTCTTAATCGATACGTATTCATAATCATTTTTTTTTATTTGTTTATTTTGAAATTATCGATGATATTGTGGTACTGATTATAAAATTCACTGGTTGACTGCTAAAGTTGTTCCTGCTTTACAATGGAAACGCATATGGTTTCGTAGAAGAGAAAAAAGGTGAGAAAACCAAACCAAACAAAAGAAAGACAAAGCCAGAAATGGGATACGAAAAAAAACGGGTTGCACTCGGGAGCACCGGCAGAAGTGAAAACTAGAATATTAACGTTGTTCGTTTTTGATATTTTGGAATGGTTAGGGAATATTTTTTCACGAATTGCTTTAATAATTATCAGTAAACTTATGTGGTAGAATACAATATTCATGTATTGCGCTATCGTACACAAACATTACAACACGAACATTCGCGCAAGCGCCATGCGCCGTCTTACGAATCAGGTCACGTGTCCTGACGCGAGCTTAGAAGTTTTAACCCATTCCAAAAAAGTGCGCAACGCCGCTAAAGAAGTTTTCACTTTAAAAAACAAAACATGATCATCATCATACTTTTGTAAAACGAAATATCCTTTTGTAAGACATGTCTTTAAGTTATTAACTTACAGGAGATTCAATTTAGAAATTACTTAATATAAAAATTCGTTCAGCAATCCAATTATGTCGAAAGACTAGCGGTCCTTGTGAAATTTTTACCTGAGTCCGTAGACTGTGTTTATTTTATTTTGTATTTTTATGATATTGGAAGGTATACAAGCAAAAAGATTTCCTGGTGGTACAAAATTCACGTCGCCTAGATACACCAAAGGTGGTAATGGTGCGTTACCAACCTCAGGCCGAGATGTTTGGCATCGAGCAAAAGTAATCTTACTGGCTACTTTACCCTCCGCTTTGGAACAAGTCAACTGCAAGCTGACATTATGGAGGCAGGAATAGATAAGGTGGTGTTACCAATCCGGGGGAGCCGATGCGGAAACTCTACCACCTAATAGGATATCACGGTGTTAGTAACGTTAAGCCCATGCTCGCCTTTTACGAGCTGCATGGCAGAAAGGCAGATGGTCTATTCTGCAAAGGAGGCCGGTCCAACACGGGTATAACATTTTTATTGCTTTCTTTCTTTCTTCCTTTAATTCTTTATTGTACACAAACAGTCAAAAAAAAACAAGTAAATATGTAAAATTGTATTATTCAAAAAAAATATTTTTTTTGTAAAATTATATTTATTATTCATTTTGGAATTAAGATGATTTCTACTAACTACTTAAACTAGTACGGTATTTTTTGAGTTTTTGAGCACGGTAACCAACCTGAATTTGTATTATTTTTTAATCCTGGCCATAAATACTAATAAATTTAAAAATAAAATTACTTTTGAATTTGGAATATGGCAATTTTTGAATTTCGAAATTATTATACATTAGTTGAACGGATAACCTAATTTCGCTAATTCTTTTTTTGTTGTATTGATTATTGTAAGTCCACTGGTGATACAGAGTGCTGTGCAACTTGCCTGAGTAGGTATTCACCCCCTTGTCTATTCGTATCGCTATATTTACTGTCGTGTTCTTCAATGGGCAGAGTAGACGGTTGACTTGTGAAGTAGGCCTAACACGTTGTCCTGCTGTCTCAAGGAAAGCGTTCCACCTATAACGTCTATGGTGTGTATAAGCAACGATTGTCCTCTATCAACAGGTGAACCGTGCATTTGTGCCTGACATCTCACATAAAAAAATAATGTTTGTGCTGAGCTCTATCGTATAACAGGGCACAGAAGAAATAAACTAACGTGATAGGCTTACCTGAGAATGGTAACACACCATTAACGCCTTTGATATCTATAATGAGGCGTGTTCCTCGTGTCGGTCCGGGCTCTTTTAAAGAATAGATCATCTGCCTTCCTGCCAGGCAGCTCGTAAAAGGCGAGCAAACGCTTACTGTCACTAACACCGTGACATCTGACTAGGTGGTAGAGTTTCGCAGCGATTCACCCGGATTGGTACCACCGCCTTACCTATGCCTGCCGTCATGACGTGTTCCAGTTCGGAGGGTAAGGTAGCCGGTAAACTTACTTTTGCTTAAGGCCTAACATCCCGGCCTTAGGTTGGCAACGCACCATTACCACCTTTAGTGTCTATAGGAAGCGGAAATTTCTTGCCATCAGAAAATCCGTCTGATTGTTTGCCTTCCAATATCATAAAAAAATCCAGTTCCATATCAAACAAAAGAAACACTTGATTCATATCTATATTCGAGTTAGATATCCGTTGCGAAAAAGCTGTTTTTGAAATGTTGGTTTTCCATTTTTCTTCTAACTGGTGACCAAATTTGGAACGTAGGTGGTCTAAAAACTTGAGAAGGACACGTTTTCGTTTCAATCACTCACTTAAGCCCAGGGGACACCTACATTACTTTAACATGTGGGCGGAGCTTTACGTAACACAGAAATCTTCTTCTTTTCTTTCTTTCTTTAGTTTTTGTCATTCGCGTTAGCATTTTGCCAGTTGTTAAGTAGAAATTTGCTTCAAGTTAACCGATTTAACAAAATCAGGTTTAATCGATAGTCACAAGGCATCAATAAAATTCATGTCAGGGTCTTGAATAAAGCGCTGGCCTCATTATTCAAGCTCATAAAGTGAGATTTGACGGCAGCGAGGAAATACACGATACGTTGATTTCTTCATAATTATTTCATTTGTGCATTTTCAAAATTGCTTAAAATGCCACGAAAATTGACTAATCTCACTCTATAATGAGTGAGATTAGTCACGTCATTCTCATAATCAATAATAATTATTAAAAAACTCCGACTATCTCTCTCGATGGCGCCAAAACTCTCACACAGAAATCTTGAAGAAATTCACAAATACGAACATGGTACCAATTCTGTAAACATACAACTTTTACACACATAAACGCGATCAGAAGTGTCAACAAAAGTAACAATGTAATAATATGTTACATAACCTAAACAAACATGATAATGGCGGCCACTGTTTGCCAACCCGCCGTGTGTAACATGGCAGCTTGTGGATTATCCCTACGACTGGTAGCAAGAAAAAGAATTAAATTTACCTTTTAGCCTTTATCACAATTTGTTCAGTTGCAGTGCAAGAATATTGCAGGGTTACATTTAACTTGAACAGTATTTATTTTCCCTTTATTAATCCGGGTCTTGGTCTGGGCTTCTTTACAGAATAGACCATCTATCTTCCTGCCAGGCAGATCATAAAAGGCGAGCATAGGCTTACCGTTGCTAACACCGTAACATTTGACTAGGTAGTAGAGTTTCACAGCGACTTGTCCGGATAGGTATCACCGCCTTACCTATTCCTGTCGCCATAACATCATGACGTATTCCGGTTCGGAGGGTAAGGTAGCCGGAAAACTTGCTTTTGTTTGAGGCCTAACATCCAGGTCTCAGATTGACAACGCACCATTATCACATTTGGTGTCTCTAGGCGGCGGGAATTTCTTAACATCAGGAAATCCGTCAGCTTGTTTGCCTTCCAATATCACAAAATATATAATATAAGCCAGATAGCTTTTAAGAAACAAGCGAAGTTTACACGGTTACACAGAACTTTACCTTCAGTTGTCTTGTTGGTGATGCAACAAGACAACTGATGATAAAGTCCTGTGCCGAACTTGCCCTGATCCATCGCTTTACCCATTTCTTTAATTACAGCGTCATGTTCCGTTCTGGAAGGTATGGTAGCCAGCATGCTTGCACATTTGACCCAAGACTCTGAACAGGGGTGCAACACATTGGGCTACAGTTGCCTCTTAGCATTGGACTAGTCGTGTGCTTGTTCAATGTATTATTACATAAAAAAAGTATCTTCACGCCCATATCCCTGAATAGGTAGGTAGAAGCACAACCAGGACACCCATGGCTAGCCGAAGACACTAAGTCCCACAATGTGAAAGGTGGCAAGCCTATCGCCAACCAATCCAATCCCGAGCAACATTTTTTTATTAAAAATTAAAAAAAAAAACAAAGTTTCTTTTTGTTGCCCGACTCAGGAATCGAACCCGGGACATCGTGCAGTCAAGTCCAACACCTGAGCCGCTAGACCACAGAGGTGACAATAAAAAAAAATCAAATAAAAATTGTTACTTTTTACGGATAACTTAACTTGCTCGCTCTACGTCCAAAAAATAATAAGTTTAACGTACAAATAAACAACAACAATCATTCGTACAACGCCAACGGCCGCTCATTAGTTGTTTTAGTTAAATTGCAGCTAAGAACCATGTCAATGTTGTCATTTCAAACAAAAAAACTGCATTGAAAACGGTTCTTCGTTTAAGAGCTACAATGCCACAGACACACACAAAGATAGGTCAAATACATATCATCATTTTTTGTTTTAGGTTCAAAAATGATGAGAATTGGAACGATTTCAAAAAAATAAATAGTTTTTGTGCGTAGAATGAAATGTAAAAACTTTTATCAACCCGACATTTGAGGAATTATTGTGCTAGTCAGAGTAGAAGCCATAACTACAATAATAAAAAAACTTTGAACAATTTGAACGCAATTTGAACACTAGGACATAACTTTGATTGCTGTTTTTTAATACTTTGCACTTGTTTTTGCTAAATTTAACTGACGATTAGGTATTTCATCAAATTTAAAAACCTACCAATTAATATATATTTAGTTTAGATGAGGAATATGATTTTTGCATACCAATTATTATTGGACTTGTAATGGAGACGAATTTTACCTGTATTATACATT